>JAECUM010019438.1:0-48556 GCA_016617855.1 Megalonaias nervosa | reverse complement strand
CTCACATATGAATCAGATACCTCCCACAGCAAGGGAAATAAATTTACCAACCTGACAGAGCTCACTACATGACCTATTAAGTTTTCAATATGGTGAATTCAATGATGTCCACATTCAAATTACAGGAAAGCATGTCTAAAACCAAGATACAACATGGATTCTTGCTTGTGGAGATGTCGATCTAAGTATAATGTAACAAGCAATCTGATTGGACCAGTTTCAATCAGCTGCCATCCAATCAGATATTGGAGTAATTGCTTTGATATTATCATGGCAAGCTACAGTGGATCAATAAAATGAAGATGCTAGCAGCTGTTAAAACAAGCATGTAGCAAATTCCTTTAAAATAAAATGTTTCTGCTAGTTTAATTAGATAATTGCTAGTTTAGTTGCATAATTGCTAGTTTAATTGCATAATTGCTGGTTTAATCAGATTCCCAGTTGCTGGGAAGGCAGCAGTTTCGAAAACTGATTCTATCTTCTTATGTTTTATTGTCACCAAATATTTTTTGTACTGTTGTTTTCATGATGACCCAAAATTTGGGACTGGAAAGTTTTATTAGAATTACCACATAGACATGCATGATGATTAACTGAGACAATCAATGTATGGTCAGAAATGACCCAGAATTTGATTGTGATTTTCCATAATCAAATTTAAATGATTATGCCACATGTATACCGACTTGTAAGTCAATTCCAACATCAAACAACATAGACCCTTATCTGCTTTCACATAATGTGCAAGTAGATAAGGGTCTAATGTTGTTTGTTGTAGTGATTACTCCTAACAAACTGCACAGACACAAATCTGCCAGTGTATTATGCAACAGAAGACCTGTGTCTGTGCAGTTGGATATGACAGGCAAGTATATATGGTAGCCTTCTTTTTTTTTTAATTGTTTGACTCTTTGGAGAAAAATCTTACAAGAAAAGTGAAAAATATGAATAACAAACTTTCATGCCAATGTAGCATTGTCTTGCCTAATACTAGCCAAGAACGAGCAATTTTTATGAACAATTGTACTAGTAAATCACTTGACTGTATGGTTTACTAGCTACTTCACAAATAACAAGTATGTAAAAATTACTCTCCATACAAAAATATGGAAAATATCTGTACCAACCAATTAAAATTGATGTTGATCAGTTAAGGTGAACCAATCATCTGTCTTTAAACTGCAACAAATTACCAACATTGACTGGTTTCAAAATGATGCAAATAAACCAACCTGTCCTCTTTAATTGTTTGATGTCAGTAAGGTAGTTATCCCTGTATAATGTGCACCCTACAAGCTTTTTCACTAAAAGCCATTCAGGTTTGTTATGATTTTAATAAATAAAAGAAAAGACAATAAGAAAATGATTTTATTAAACCTCCAAGGTCTAAATGTTGCCCTTCATTGCTGCTGTGTATTTAATGAAAGATCATTCCAAATTCCTTTTTTATACAAATTTAAAATATTTTACCAGACTTTGGTGTTAGATTATCACTACAATGGTGGAAACAGAGACTGGTTTGCAGATATTAACAATAATTCAATAAAATGTTTAAAAATTGACTCAAAACAAGTCTAAACACCATAAGGCATTCATGCCGAATCAATACTAAATCATCTATTAAAAACATCAGTTGCAAGAAAACAAACTGAACAAACTCATTCCAAACACCAAGCAACCACATAGGGAAGAAGAACTGATAAAACTTCATCATATTCTGGTCTCATTTTTTAGTTTTTATTCTTTATGCTTAAAATGCTCAAATCCACAGCAAGTCTACAGTGACAGTAACTATACCAACAACACAGATCCAGATCTTTAATTGCATAATTTATCCAGTTAATCATGATCTACACTGTAGACTTGAAATGATAAGAAGAACAAACAGCATAGATCCTAATCTGCAGATGCATTATGCAATGGCAGGTAGATTGGTTCTGCACAGTTTAAAGTTTGGGTTGCATACTACACTGTTAAAATAATTGGTAACTGTACCTCCAGTTGGACAGTTTGGAGACTGAACTAGTCCGCAATCTGGGCACAGTCCAGTTCTTCTGTCACAGGTACTATCTGCACATGGTTGTAGACACACATTATTACACATGTCCCCAAAATATCCACTGCGACATCCTGCACTACATGTGCCATTATTGGCATAACAGAGTCTGTTGACACAGTTTACATTACACTGGTTCTGGCACTTGTCTCCATAGAAACCTGCATTACAGCCATTGAGACAAACAGCTGTATCTCTGTTACATTCTGGAGCCCCAGTCATATTTCCACATGTACTACTACACTGATCTGTACACATCTGTCCATTCCAACCACCCTGACATCCAACCATACACACTCCTGTTGTCATGTTGCATGTACCATTCAGGCAACGCATGCACACTTTGTCACATTGTTCTCCATAATAATATGGTTGGCATCCTGATAGGCAACGCCCAGCTGTTTGCTCACATGTAACAATGCCATTTACGTTACTTGCACAATTCTTACTACACTGTGACTCACAAAAATTTCCATAGAAACCACTCTTGCATCCCAGGCACAAACCAGTGTTTCTGTCACATCGGACACAATTAGGCTGACAGGAAGAATTACAGAAGTTGCCATAGTAACCATCTTTACATCCAAGGGAACAAACTCCAGTATATCTGTTGCATTTATTATCTGTGCAATTACTACTCAGACATGGCTTGTCACAAATGTAACCATACATTCCAATCCCGCACTCTGGAAAGTAAAAAAGAATATGTTTATGAAGACAAAAGTCATATTCAGTTTAATACTTATTTCAAAATTAATATCAATTAAATACAATGACTAGAAACTGTATTTACTTCATATAACTGCTGGCAAAGTACATATAGTAAAAACATTATTTGAAAAGTTTAATTAAAAAATATATAGAAATATGAAAATCAGAACAAGTCGAATTTGTTATTTGTCCAAATTTTGCTTTAAATTCACAAAAAAAGTGAACTAAGTGAACCTGAGATCAGTCACATGACTGTTATGTGCCTCATATTCAAACACAAGAGCTGCTGCCTAGAAACCTGAGATCAGTCATATGACTGTTATGTGCCTCATATTCAAACACATTTTTCTGTTAAATTTGATCAGATTCATTTTAGAATCTTTTGAGAATAATTGTTTTAACTAATTTTTATTTTTAATAATGGTGGCCACATCATTACCATTTTTACACAATGGAAAGCCTTTACGAAAGAATGCTTTTAATTGAATTTCCATATTCTCCGGTCTTGAGATGAAGTTATTTCAAGTTTTGTTCTGCTTTAGTAATAGTGACTATTTTTTACGGCTCGTGACTTGTATGCTAGGATGCTTTCTCTGAAAGTCGGTCAAATTTATGTTTACCAATTTTTGAGAAGTTATTATGTAAAGAGTTTTCTATTTTTAGTAATGCTGACTATATGTGATGGCAGATTGGAATCATTTCTACAAAACTGAAAGTATTTTTTACCAGGTTGCTTTATATTAAATTTGTTCAAATTCTGGTGAACAGTTTCATTAAGCCAGTTTAAGATGTTCTTTACTTCTTTTCTTTTTTTTTAGGAAAGGCAGCTAAATTTGATGGTGGATCATGATCACTGGTATAAAATTGAAAGCTGTTCATGCACAAGAATGCTTTTATTAAATTTATTCAAATTCTGCTGAACAGCTTTTGAAAAGAAAGTCATTGAAAGATCTATTCTATTTTATTGATAGTGGCCATATTTTAAGTTCTACTGGAATTATTTATAAAGATTTGAATGACTTCATGATAAAATGCTTTCTGTCAAACTGGATAAAATTCTGCTGTGCTGTTTCAAAAAGAAGTCATATAAAGATTATTCTGCGTTTTGAGAGTGTACAAGCAAGTGTACATGGCATGTGTGACTGGGATTCAGAATGATGATGACATGTATCAATGTTTTAGATGCCACTCACACATAATTAAAAGGTCCCACTTATGCCTTTCTCACCATAGCATCTTAGAAAGGTCCCACTTATGCCTTTCTCACCATAACATCTTTGAGTACATGAGTGATAACCTATGTGACCATGATGCAGAATTACAGTCATTTGCGGAATTAAGTAACTGTAGAAAGCATGAAATCCTGACATAAGTGTTTGTTACAGCAGGCATTCTGTAATAAAACAAGCTCATGCAAATCCTCACCTGGCATGAATTGCTAAATGTTTAGAACAAATAGGCCAAGTTATTTCATGTGAAGCATAAGGCCATGCTATGGCATGTGTATAGTACATAGGCCAAACTTTGTCATGCATGTAGTGTATAGTGCAGTGGTCTCAAACTCAAACCACCCAGAAGGCAGTGAAGGGCATTTTCGATGGCCCAAGGGCCACACCACCTTTATTATCTCTCATGACACCTTTTGAAGCCAATCATTTTGTGGGCCACAGGATACATCTTGGCAAGCCACATGTTTGAGATGGCTGGTTTAGTGTAAAGTGTATAGGCCATGCTTTGTCATGTGTATAGTGTATAATGTAAAGGCCAAGCTTTGACACGTGCATAGTGTATAGTCCAAGTTTTGTCATGTGTATGGTGTATAGGCCATACTATAGCATGTGTATAGTGTACAGCATATAGGCCAAGCTTTGTCATGTGTATAGAGAAGTGTATAGGTCAGGCCTTGTCATGTGTAAAGTGTATAGTGTACAGGCCAAGCTTTCTATGTGTATAAGAGTATAGGCCATGCCATGGCATGCAGGTCAAGTTCATACTGTATGGAGATTATGTGATACAAACAATTCAAAAAACAAAAGCAGCCAAAAGAGAGAGACTTATTATACAAAAAAATATGGATTCATTTAAAGACAATTAAATCACAGAAAACTACTAACCATATCTACAACTATAATTACTACATGGTACACAAATTTTTAAGACAACAACTGGGCAAAATTTAATCAAAAGTTTTTTTCCATCTCTGTTTTAACAACTGTCTTTTAAAGAAATAAAACCTGTTAGAAAATAAAATTACTTAAAAAATATTCATTAAAATTATTCAGAATTCTGTTTGGCTGAACAGATTACATGTGCTCAGTAGTAATAGAGCAGAATAGTTTCATCCATTTTAGCTCTGCAAAATAACGTATTATGTTCTGATTGGGATACTTTAAAATTATGGTATGGAAGCAATAAAACAATTATGGGCTTCTGTTTTGCTCATTACAGTGTTTTACTGAGCTGTGAAATATAGATATCAGCCAATTGCATTTTGTAGCTCAATAAAACAATTTATTACTTCCATAAAAGTTGCGATGAATTCTGACTGGCTGAATAGGTCACACATGCTGCACAGTACGGTAATACACTGTACTGATTTCCTTACGGGGAAATCAGTTCAGTAAAATAATGTACTGTACTTGTAAAGGGACAATTTTAGAATATGATTTGAAAGTAATAAAACAATTTTTATGGACTTTGTCTAACTCACATTGGCCAATATCATTTCCACAGTTCAATTAAAACAAAGCACCAAGCAAAAAAAATAGCCCACAACTGTATAGTACTGAACTCAAACAATAGCCCATAATTGTATTGTACTGAACTCAAAACAAAAAGACCATAACTGTATAGTACTAAACTGAAACAAAAGAAAATAATTGTAAAGTACTAAACTCAAAACAAAAGACCATCACTGTATTGTATCATGTGTTAAAATGTAGAAATTTACATATTTATTCTTAATATAATGCCATCCAATTACAAATTATATATCTTCAGATCTACTGTCATGTACTGGAATGATACATTAAACTTATGTAAACTGTATGCTTTGCTGTATTGTACTAATGTAAACTACATGCACTGCTATTTGAAACCTATGTCAATTTTATGCACTGCTGTATTAAACTAATATAAATTATATTCACTGCTATATTACACTTGTAAACATTGTACACACTGCTATATTCAACTTATATGAATTGTAATGAGTGCTTATTTATTCCACTTATATAAATTGTATGCAAGCTATATTAAACTAATATAAACACTTAAACTGTATGCAATATTACATTAAAATTATAAAAAAAACTGTATGCTTTGCTATATTAAAATTCTATCAGTTGTATAAGTGCTATATTAAACTAACATAAACTGTATGCAGTGCTATACTGAGTACAGTAAAACATCAAGCATATGGATGCCACTTCCATGCAATTTTCATTTATACAGATTTACAAAGTGTCAATTAGTATGGTAATGTAAATTTTCAGTTAACCAGGCAACCAGCTATCCAGAAAAAAATCCATGTCTCCAGGTCTGGAAATGACAAAACTTCTGAGGCTGACATTGAGCTTGAGATTCTGTTATCAGCTAATCAAAAAGAACATTACATTTGTAACATCACATCCAATTGGCTGAAAATGAAAACTCATTCTCAAGCTCAGAGTTTTACAACCTCCAGACCAGGTGGCATCTGATAATTGATGTTTAACTGTATTATTCTGAAGCCCTTGAGTTCCATAACCATGTAAAGAGAAATGAAAGAAGCTTTTGCTGTAAAATTAATGTATTTTTCATGACATCAAAAAAGCATCATATTCCCCACCCCCCTTTCAAATTCTATATTCCATTTGTACTTCAGAGCAAAATGAGAAAAATGTCCATAATATGAACTAGAAAACTTTCTATAAAATGCCACAGGAAAGGAGAGAATGTATCAATTTGAACAAAAGAAAATAGTTCACCACATAATAAACACATTAAAGGAAACACAATGACAAAACCAAAATAAAAAAATGATTATAAAAATCCATCTATTAAAGAAAAAAGTATTGCAACAAAAATGCTGTATATATATTTCCATCTTTCCATCTGTTTGTCTCTCTGTTTGTCTGTTTGTTTTCTCTCACCTGCTGGACAGTTGCTTCCCTGTATGTCTGTAGAGCACTCGAGACAAGCACCACTCTGTCTGCTACAGGTTCCATCCAAACACTTGTATATACATGACAATTCACATTTGTCACCATAGAAACCTGGCACACACCCTCTGTCACAGTAGCCTGTTACTCCAGCACACAACTGATCTACACAGTTCTTGTTACATGGTATTTCGCAGAATGTGCCATAAAACTTTAAATCACAGCCTTCGGTGCAGGCCCCTGTTGCTTGGTTACATGAATTATTAGTGCCTAAACAGGTTTGGCTACACACGTTCTTGCACATGTCACTATAGTAACCAGGTAAGCATCCACTGGAGCATTTTCCAGTATCTCTGTCACATCTTTGTTCATTGTTCTGATTGTAGCCACATGTTCTGCTACAGTTCGCATCACATTTCTTTTGGTACCAAGATGCTTTGCAGCCCTGGTCACATGTTCCAGATCCTCTGTCACACAGTCCTAATACACAGTTAGGGCAGCCCATGGCACACTGGTCTCCATACCAGTTTGGGTAACATCCATTATCACATCTTCCTGTTTCCTTGTTACAGAAAACCTCCCCTGTAACAGTACTATTCACCATACAGTTCATGTTACACTTTGAGTTACATTGGTCTCCATAGAAACCAGGCTTACAGATAAGACATCGACCTGTAGACTGGTCACATGCCTTGCAATTTGCTTCACATTTTAGGTCACATCTGTTTCCATACCACCCATCAGTGCAGCCTTGGATACAGTTTCCAGTGCTTTGTTCACAACTGCTTTGATTTCGACAATTTGGACAAGTCATGTTGCAGTAGCTGCCATAGTAACCAGTAACACATCCTAAAGCACATCTTCCATCACGACGGAAACAGGTGTTATTTAGACAGTTGATGTTGCACCTCAGTTCACAGTTGATTGGTCCATAGTAACCTACACGACATTCTGTAACAAGGAGCAAATTGTGGTAAAATTGGAAAATTTACTTGCTATGTAAATTATAAATAATTAAAATAGATATATTTAAGTGTCATTTTAAACTTTAAAAGTTTCTTCTCTAAGTTTGCCATATTTTTTCACAAAATGATATGCTTCATTACATTTTTTTGTGACTTGCAGTATGTAATCTTAAAATAATGGTAAATAGTTATGAAGAATGTTCTAGACATGTGGAGAGAGGGTTAAATAGTGATGAAGAATAGTCTATACATACTGGGTAAATTGTAATGAAGAATACACTGAACATATTGAAGGTAAATAGTGATGAAAGACACTTTGGACATACAGGGTAAATTGTAATGAAGAATACACTGAACATATTGGGGGTAAATAGTCATGAAAGACACTTTGGACATACCGGGTAAATTGTAATGAAGAATACACTGAACATATTGGGGTAAATAGTGATGAAAGACACTTTGGACATATGGGGTAAATGACAAATACACTAGACATATGTGGAGAGTTATTATCTGATCAGGATACAAATTCTAAAAAATGTGCATGAGCAAAAATCTTGAACTCAAACTCAGAAATATCTGACATTGTAGAATTGAAGTTGATAATTAAAGAATTATTTAACTGCACATTTCTCTCAGTGCTTACAATATTCTGAAATACATTGAATCATGTCATAAAGGGATAATGTGTGCATCATTTCCTCATTCTCCATGTATTCATTTCACAAGATATTAATGTCAAGATACTTGTCTGATTGAATGCAAAATATATGAGAAACAGTAATACTAGAATGAGTGAAAGAATGAATGCAGATAATTTGAGAAACAGCAATACTAGAATGAGATGATTGGCAGTATGAATGCAGATAATTTGAGAAACAGTAATACTAGAATGAGTGAAAGAATGAATGCAGATAATTTGAGAAACAGCAATACTAGAATGAGTGAAAGTATGAATGCAGATAATTTGAGAAACAGCAATACTAGAATGAGAGGAGTGGCCAGTATGAATGTTAGATATTTTTCATGACAATCATGTGATCAATAAACTTTAGCTCCACCAAATGCTTACATCAATACTTTTTCACTTTAATAGTTCTAAACTGGTATTTTTACAGAACTGATTGCCTTTGAAAGAAGATGGAAAATTAGGAGTTCAAAAGCTAAAATACAGTAGATGATAAAACAAGATTTTGGCATAATAAAGCAATGGCAGCTGAATCAATCACCTAGTTAATTAATTATTTTAATATGACTATACTGGTACAGCAAAACATCCCTAAACTGGATACTGTTGAAACAAAAACTGTGGCCTTGTTTCAGAGCTTGCAAACGCAGGGAGGTTTAATTTATATATGATTGGACTTATCAGAACTAATATACCTGACCAGTTTGCAAAGGTTGGGTTATAGGATGGCTGATTTGCTGAAATGGTTCAGATAAAGGTGGAGTGCTGGGTTATGTAGGTGTGCCAATTTGTAGAGAAAGGCTGAATTAAAGGTGGGCTGGTTTACTGATAAGGTCTGGTTACAGGTAAGCCAGTTTAAAGAGGTTTTACTGTACTTTCAAATTTTTACCTGCATCTGGACAGTCTGGGCTTGGGTTTGCTTCTGCACATGCAGCACAAAATCCACGATATCTGTCACATGTTCCATCCAGACATGTGGATGAACAGACACTGTTACATGTTGCACCATAGAAACCAGTCATACATCCTCGTGTGCAGTTCCCTGTATTAAAGTCACATTCTTTGTTTATGCAATTTGTGCTACATTCAAATTGGCAACGACTTCCATAGAAGCCTATATCACATTGTTGTAAACATGTGCCATCAGTTCTTACACATGGATCTCCCACACCAAAACATTTTGGGCTGCAGCCATTTTGACACTGATCACCATAAAAACCATTTACACACCCTGAGACACAGTAACCAGTTTCAATGTTACAGAGAACAGTATTATTTGTATTGTTGGCACAGTGCAGTGGACATGTTGTCTTGCAGACGTTAGTGAACCATCCTGGCTGACAACCAAATTTGCATATTCCACTGTCTTGTGCACACTGTCCAGATCCGCCACAGTTCTCACAGCTCTGGTTACATTGATCACTGTACCACTTATTCAAGCAGCCATCAATACACTTCCCTGATGCCTTCTGACAAGTATTTGTTGAATTGGAAATGACACAGTTTTGATTGCAAGACATCTCACACTGGGTTCCATAGTACTCTTTCTTGCAGCTAATACAGTCACCAGTGACAAAATCACATGTTCTACATGTGCTGCGGCACTGCTTATCACACTTTGGTCCGTAAAAACCATCAACACAAGTCTGCAGTGTACAGACTCCATCATCTTGGTCACAGAGACCATTCAAACAGTATGGACATGCCAGCTCACACTTGAGGCCATAAAACTTGGTGACACACCCATCCAAGCAGTATCCTGTCATTTGAGCACAATTCAAGTTGTTGCATGTCTGGGGGCAAGCTTTATCACAGAATTCTCCATAGATACCTTGAGAACATGTACATTTACCAGTCTTCCAGTCACAATCACCAGCCAGGCATCTACATGTATTGTTACAATATGTTCCATAGAAACCAAGCTTACACCCTTGTGTGCAGGTTCCATCATATCGGCTACACTTGTTAGATCCACAATTTGTAGGGCACAGCTTGTCACAGATAAGTCCTTGAAAACCTGTGTTACACTCTGAAAAAGATAAACCAAGCATAATACAATTACAGACTCCATTATCCAAGGCCTAAATGGTACAGTCAGATGTCACTAATCCTCAACTGTAATTTATCCAACTGAAACTTCAATACAATACTGTGTATGGACCAACAGCAAATCCAATCTATAAATGACACTCAAATGAACACAAAACGTCCTTTATGGACAGGCGTCCTCCATGTATTTCTCATTAGGAGACAGTGCGGGTGGGGGTCCCATATGGCCGATTGGTCTAATGCACTCACTGCTATCTCACCTCTGCCTGCATAGGTTTCAGTCTCAGGCTCAGTCTATTTGGGTATGTGAGAAAGCTTGTCAGTAGCTTCCTGTGGGTTGGTGGTTTTTCTCAGGTTTTTTCCGGGTTCTTCCTTTACCAGTTGTACTGGCACCATGTACAACCTATCATGTACTGAAAAAGTATTCAGTATAGCATCATCTCTTGTATAACAATATAACATAGGTTCAGTCATGGATCCAATATTCTGTATATATTAGACCTGTGTAATCTGAGTCACAGATGACTTTATTTGTTGAATAATTTCTTTTGCACAGTTTGGCAAGCATGAGATTAAAATTGCTTGAATGATGAGTTCATAAATTTCATTTAAAATAAGCCTAGAGGTAAGATTCTATTTAATGCATGAGAAAGTACTGGTTTTAGTTTCCAAACTGCAGACCAGAGCAGTTAAATGATTTTGAAATACATTGAGATGCCTTGGTTGTTATGCTTTCCCTTGCATGATATTTTGTCATCATTTGTGATAATATGAGGTGTTATAACATGTGTTACATATATGAAAATTATGATATAGGTATATTATGTAAATAATACAGCAGTCATGTGATAAATTCATTTATTGCATAATTTAAACCATGTCCCACTCATTTTGCAATAATTATAGCAATTCAATATTATCTACCAATGCAAAGTAGATTAGGTCATTTTGTTGCCAAGCATTTCCATCTAGCGCTGTTAACCATGTAACATAGTGTACAAATTTTATTAACAGACATCCTTCCCAATTTGCTGATCAGTGCATAATCAAGATAGCAATATGTTGCATTGTATACAACATTTTCAGTGCAATGTCAATGTTTGCCATAGCAGCCAGTGCAGATAGCACTTAGTACTAGCAAAGTAACCATCTTGGTTTAAATGCTGACAAGAAAATGAAAATTCACAAAATTCAATCAAAATGACACTAGGAATGATAAAGACAAATATTTTGTACAGTATAGAGTTGATTTTGTACCACAGTTTCCCTACTTGAAAGCAGAATATGTTCAAATGATGGTAAGGCATAATTACTTACATCATGTTGATGCTGCATCAACAACAAAAAGAGTACATTAAAAACTGTCATAAAAGAACACTGCTTTTAGAGACTGCCTGTCTTGAGAGACAAGAATCACAATTCACAGATTAGATGATTATATAGTGTTCTGACCTACCATGAGACCATAATGTTTTGGCAGAAGAGGTCAGGTCTTTCAAAACAGGGTCTAAAGTAATGGTACTTTCGCTGCCATGACAACCTGACTAGCAATGCAATGTAACATCTACATTTAGGTCCATGCTATAATTCTAATGCACAAAGAAGTAACCATGAATGAGATTATTTCACTGAAAAAGAATGATGGTTGAGGTTTTACAAATTAATTTGTGTGAAGACGAAGAAATTAATTTTTTTAGAACATTACACTTCACAGACTTTATTTCAATTACTGTGCACAAAATAGCATTTGTTTTTGTCTTGCGGTGGGTTGGGTGATAATGTATAACATAAATTGGTTCTGAATTTGTACCGAGAAATATTTGTCTCGACTTGTTTTGTATGGTGTCCATAGCAAAAATGATTTTCACAATCATCTGTTCAGTACCATTTTGAAATTCATGCTAGATATAGCTGTTACCAATTACTGGCATGTGTCTAAAGTGTATGCAAGTTTGTTCCAAAAAGATGTGCATGCAGCAAAATTGCACATTTTAATGAACAGGTGAAATCATACCCACATAACGTCAATCATTAACAACAAAGATTTGGGGGGTTGATTTGTGTGTGTGTGTGTGTGTGTGTGTGTGTGTGTGTGTGTGTGTGATTTGGATTTTTAACGTAGTTTTAACAATTTTTCAGTATCAGACTAATGTTGTTATACTTTAAGATAATTGCTTGTGAAATGTTGGAGTATTTATTGAGGGAAAAAAAACAAGAGTCCCTCAAAGAGACTGACACTCTCATCAGCTTCCATATTAACTTCCAAGAATTCAAGATAAGACCATTTCTTCTTTTTTGACTGCCAAGTGTTGAAACTATGTCTGATATTCTTGAGTGATAAAATTTCAAATCAGCAGAGCAATACTTTTATGAACAACTAGATATCGTAAGTCTCATGGTGAAAAACTTACTCTGATATGACCATCAATGTTGGATGAGTAGCAATAACAAGATTTTCAAGATATCAAATCAACACCATTTTCATTCAGGACCAACTAAATACCATAATATGCCTTCTGATGAAAACCCTATGTCAATATGACTTTTGATTAGAACGAGTAGCAACAGGAAGACTTTCAAGATGGTGGCCTAATTTGAGATCAGATCAGCATTATTTTTTATTCAGGACCAACTACTGGTAGGCATCAAAATTAGACTTCTGGTGAAAATACCATGTTCGCAGTGGCAGTAACAAGATCTTCGAGACAGCTGCCTATGATGGCAGATCAGCACCATTTTTGTTTAGTACCAACAAGGCATCATAAGAAGTCAACTGATAAAACACGCTATTGATATGACTTTCCATCTAGTACTAGGAGTAATGATATGATTTTCAAGCCATATTGGATATCAGATCAGCACAATTTTTTGCTTATCACCATCTATGTACCATAAGAAGTCATCCAGTGAAAATCCCATTTCAGTTTGGACTAACTAGACATCATGGGCCCAGTCACTAATTACTCATACCTGGTAGATCATAGCTGAATTAGTTGTTAAAAAAAAATCATAAAATTTGCACAGATTGAAGATCTTAGACCCCTCTTATAAATCACATAAATAAAAATGTACCATTTATATTTTAGTGAGTGAGTTCTTTAGTATGATACAGTTATTGAGATCACACTGGTTTTCCACAACGAAAAGTCCGTGTGGCCAATTAACAGCAGGTCATAAATCACTAAAGATTTCCAAAGGTGTCCCATGCTTTTATTGACTTTATTATTTTCTTTTACAATACTGTCATTGCAAATATTAAAAGCACATAAGATTCTTCATTTTTATTATTTAACCCATTCCCACTTACATTAGCACATTTTTGGATGCCCTTATACCTCAGTTCAGTGTAAACACAATTTGATGTCTCAACCACATATCAATGTAAAAATGTAAGTGTGTTTGGATGTCCCTTATGCCTGATGTATAAAAGGCTATACAATATTTTGAGACTATAATTCATGATATAAACTACTGCAATTATTACCTTTCATACAATAATTGCTTAACATGAACAGTAACCTTATTAGACCTCGTAAAATGCTTGCACAACTACCATTTAAATCCCGACAGGCCAACGTATACCACAATGAGGGTCTGTAATGATATAAAGTAAACAGCCACAAGCATGATTTACTGATGCACCATGCAATTTCAGATTTAGGTCTACAATATTTGCAGTATGATGTACATTTTGTAAGATTAAATATTGTATAATTGAAAGTTATTTCCTCTGCACTTTCAACTACACAGTGTTGAGGCAATAAGCTATACTCCACTAGACAGTGTGCTGACTAGAAGTTACCCTCTCATACACAATACTGGCTAGAGGCCACCCTTCCATACATAGTTTACTGGCTAGAAGCCAGTCCTTCCACTATAAAGTGTACTGGCTAGAAGCCACCCTCCACTACAATGTTTACTGGCTAGAAGCCATCCTCCTCTACAAAGTTTAATGCATAGAAGCCACCTTCCACCAGGACCACCACACACTGTACTGCTAGAAGCCACCCTCCCATACACAGAATACTGGCTAGAGGCCACCCTCCACTACACACTGTGCACTCCAGGTTAGAAGCCACCCTCCACTAGACAGTACATGTGAGAAGCCATCCTCCACTACAGTGTACTGGCTAGAAGCCACCCTCCACCAGACAGTACATGTACATGTGAGAAGCCACCCTCCACTTCAGTGTACCAGCTAGAAGCCACCCTCCAATAGACAGTACATGTGAGAAACCACCCTCCACTACCGTGTACCAGCTAGAAGCCACCATCCACTACAGTGTACTGGCAAGAAGCCACCCTCTACAACAGTGTCCAGACTAGAAGTCCCATGTTGACAAACACTACACGTACTAGACTATTACAGTGGAAAAACAATTTTTTTTAGGAGTATGGAAATTATTCCACTTGTTCACTCATTCCAAATCCCACCATTTCCCCTTGAAAAAATTAGATACCAAACTGACTGAATAATCTTGATTATCTGAACAAATTAACGGTCTTAAAATGGATTTGGATCATCGGCATTTTATTGTACTTAAGTTTTGCAAGATGATCCATCAGGTCTCAAAAATTCCATTCGTCATATTTACAAGTGGTAGCAAAGGATGGTGAGTCACTATTTCAAGATACTTGTCTGACTGGACAAGTGAAATTTTAAGAAGATTCATTATGTACAGTGTATAATGAGTAAAACTGATACAGGACAAGTAAATATTCGAAGTCACTTGCCCTGCTGGGCAAGAAGGTACTGAACATTTTTTGATCACTGTCTATTATGAATGACAGACAAAACTTTCCCTTTTCCAAAAAATTAAAAGTATTAGAGCCAGTGTGTGCCTAAGGGAGTTTTTGCAATTTTAGAACTGCATTTTAGCATGCAGTGTGTACTGTATAGCTCCAGTAAACTTAAGTAACATCTTCAGTATAACTAATATGGTGACAAGGATCTGTCTCTATCAACATATATAACAGATCCTGATATGGGTGATATGTCTAACAGATCCATGTATAGATGTATCTAACTGATCCATATATGGATGGCCTGTCTTTCTCTGTACCTGTCTTTCTCTATGTATCTAACAGATCAATGTATGGATGGTCTGTCTCTCTCTATATATCTAACAAATCCCTGTATGGATGATATGTCTAACAGATCTAATTATGGATGGTCTGTCTCTATCCATATATCTAACAGATCTATGTACCTATGGTCTGTCTCTATCCATGTCAAACACATCCATGTACTGATGGTCTGTCTAACAGATCCAATTTGTACTGATGGTCTGCCTGTCTGTCTCTCTCTCTACATATCTAACAGATCCATGTATGGATGGTCTGTCTCCCTCTCTACATATCTAACAAATCCATGTATGGATGATACGTCTAACACATCTAACTTTGGATAGTCTGCCTCTATCCATATATGTAACATATCCATGTGCTACTGATGGTCTGTTTCTATCCATGTCAAACAACTCCATGTACTGATGCTCTCTCTTTCTCTCTCTATCTCTCTCGCTCTCTACATATCTAACAGATTTATGAATGAATAATCTGTCTCTCTCTCTCTGTAGGATGATATGTATAACAGATCCATGTATGGATGGTCTATCTCTATCTTCATATCTAACAGATCCATGCATGGATGGTCTATCTCTGTCTTCATATCTAACAGATCCATGAATGGATGGTCTATCTCTATCTTCATATCTAATAGATCCATGAATGGATGGTCTATCTCTATTTTCATATCTAATAGATCCATGCATGGATGGTCTATCTCTATTTTCATATCTAACAGATCCATGAATGGATGGTCTATCTCTGTCTTCATATCTAATGGATCCATGCATGGATGGTCTATCTCTATTTTCATATCTAATGGATCCATGTATGGATGGTGTATCTCTATCTTCATATCTAACAGATCCATGAATGGATGGTCTATCTCTATCTTCATATCTAACAGATCCATGCATGGATGGTCTATCTCTATCTTCATATCTAATGGATCCATGTATGGATGGTCTATCTCTGTCTTCATATCTAATGGATCCATGTATGGATGGTCTTTTTCTATCTTCATATCTAACAGATCCGTGTATGGATGGTCTATCTGTCTTCATATCTAACAAATCCGTGTATGGATGGTCTATCTCTATCTTCATATCTAACAGATCCATGTATGGATGGTCTATCTCTGTCTTCATATCTAATGGATCCGTGTATGGATGGTCTATCTGTCTTCATATCTAACAGATCCATGTATGGATGGTCTATCTCTGTCTTCATATCTAACAGATCCGTGTATGGATGGTCTATCTCTGTCTTCATATCTAACAGATCCATGTATGGATGGTCTATCTCTGTCTTCATATCTAACAGATCCGTGTATGGATGGTCTATCTCTGTCTTCATATCTAACAGATCCGTGTATGGATGGTCTATCTCTGTCTTCATATCTAACAGATCCGTGTATGGATGGTCTATCTCTGTCTTCATATCTAACAGATCCGTGTATGGATGGTCTATCTCTGTCTTCATATCTAACAGATCCGTGTATGGATGGTCTATCTCTGTCTTCATATCTAATAGATCCGTGTATGGATGGTCTATCTCTGTCTTCATATCTAATAGATCCGTGTATGGATGGTCTATCTCTGTCTTCATATCTAATAGATCCATGTATGGATGGTCTATCTCTGTCTTCATATCTAACAGATCCGTGTATGGATGGTCTATCTCTGTCTTCATATCTAAGGGATCCATGCATGGATGGTCTATCTCTATCTTCATATCTAATAGATCCGTGTATGGATGGTCTATTTCTGTCTTCATATCTAACAGATCCATGTATGGATGGTCTATTTCTGTCTTCATATCTAACAGATCCATGTATGGATGGTCTATCTCTGTCTTCATATCTAACAGATCCGTGTATGGATGGTCTATTTCTGTCTTCATATCTAACAGATCCATGTATGGATGGTCTATCTCTATCTTCATATCTAACAGATCCATGTATGGATGGTCTATCTCTATCTTCATATCTAATAGATCCATGTATGGATGGTCTATCTCTATTTTCATATCTAATAGATCCATGCATGGATGGTCTATCTCTGTCTTCATATCTAATAGATCCATGCATGGATGGTCTATCTCTGTCTTCATATCTAACAGATCCATGTATGGATGGTCTATCTCTGTCTTCATATTTAAGAGATCCATGTATGGATGGTCTATCTCTGTCTTCATATCTAATAGATCCATGTATGGACAGCCCATCTCCATGTCAATCCTTTTAGATGAAACTGAGTTATTATACTGGATATTAATTCAATTTCAAATTTGTCCCAAGACTTCCACACAAAAATCTATAAACATCTTATACATACATACACTGTGTATGGCACTTGACGTTCTCATTAGAACCTGGCCTTCGTAACAAAACCTCATGGACTCATCTCTATCATTAAATCTTATATTCTGAATCATTATTACAATATTTTGAATTTAGAAACAAAACTTTGTTATCAGCAACTAAAACTATTCTACTTCAACTGGAATGGTAGCAATATTTGGGGAGAAAAGAGACTAACTTGACTGGTAATCAATTTTAATGTTAAATGACAATTCAAGATTCATTTCACAATTATAAAAGAAAATACAAACAAAAAAAACACTACATCACATTATGCAACAACTGCTCAGTCACCTAAGTGATTAGAGCATCTGCCTCAGATGTGGGAGGCTGTGGGTTTGAACCCCAGCCAAGTAATCCCAAAGACTTATAAAAATGGTACTAACAGCTGCCTCACTAGGCATTCAGCATTAAGAGGTTAGTGTTAGGGCTGGTTGGCCTGGTGTCAGGAAAATGTGACTGGGTGGGACATGATGCTACACATCTGCGGCATGATGCTCCAATGCTAGACATCAGTATAACCTGCCACACTGCAGACATTGTAGTGATATGACTGAAACATTGTTAAAGCTATGTTAAAAATCAAAAACACACACACACACACACACACACACACACACATTATGCAACAATTCAATTGGACAGCAAATCAGCTATGTCACATCAGTATGGATGTACATTGTATAATATCCAGGACATCATTTGCCAACAAAAAAATCAACAAGTGAAACAAGTACAGTATGTATTCACTTTTAAGTCAAATCAGATTACAAACAACCAAAACCCTGACCTGCTGTCACATAATACGCCAACAGATCAGGATGTAAGTTTTTTTTAATGACTGCTCCTAACAAAAAGAAGACCTAGATTTACTGTGCATTATGCAATGGCAGATCTGGGTCTGTGCATTTTGCAATTGGATTGAATTTATAAGCAAGTATATATGGTAACAAATATATCACATCACACAACATTGAATAAATATAAACCACTGAACACCACTCTACATCGTAAATTGCATACAGTTCCACACAAAATATGGCATTTTAAACTACCCATATATCCAAATCCACAACAAGTATGGCAACTTATACTGTATCCTATTCCATGCAAATATGGCATCTTAAACTGTATCCAATTCCACACAAAATATGGCATCTTAAAATGTATCCAATTCCACACAAAATATGGCAACTTAAGCTGTATCCTATTCCACACAAAATATGGCATTTTAAACTGTATCCAATTCCACCCAAAATATGGCATCTTAAACTGTATCCAATTCCATGCAAAATATGGCAACTTAAACTGTATCCTATTCCACACAAAATATGGCATCTTAAATTGCATCCAATTCCTCACAAATATGGCATCTTAAACTGTATCCAATTCTACACAAAAGGCAACTTAAACTGTATCCTATTCCACACAAAATATGGCATCTTAAACTGTATCCAATTCCACTCAAAATATGGCATCTTAAACTGTATCCAATTCCACTCAAAATATGGCATCTTAAACTGTATCCAATTCCACACAAAATATGGTGTCACTTTAAAACTGCAAGAAAATTCGTGATGGAAATGTTTTATCTGCTTAGAAATTTTTTACCATATATACTCACTTATAAGACCAACCACAAACTACACAGACACAGAACTGCTGCTGCATAATGCGCTGGCAGATCTGGGTCTAGGCAGTTTGCTAAGCATAATCAATAGAACAAACAACACAGAACCTGATCTGCCTGTACATTTTGTGATGGAAGATCAAGGTCTATCTTGCTTGTAGTTTGAGTTGACTTATATGCAAGTACATATGGTACAATTATATAGTCTGAAATTTCTTACAAAAGGGTTTATTATTTAACATGATTGTGCAGGGTGAACATGACTGGACTATAATCAGATGACTAGACTGGACTGTAATCAGACCACCAGACTGAACTTGACTCAGACTATCAGACTGGAGTTTTGTCAAACTATGAGACTGGACTGGACTTTTGTCAAACTAGAAGACTGGACTGGACTTTTGCCAAACTAAATGACTGGACTGGGCACTTGTCAAACTACAAGACTGGACTAGAATGAGACTGACCATTAACTGATTCGGTAAAACACAGATTAATATTATGCCAATAATCCAAACTGCTGACTTGATGGACTCTCACCGTTACTCCTAAAAATTTAAATTCCTCATTGCTTAATATCAATTATGTGGACAAATGGTTTTCAGGACAATGGATCCAAATAATCCACAGTTCAATGATCCTAAATTAAGATAAAATTTATGTTATATAATAGGTCTATAATAATAAAATATCTACTTTAAGCTATTTTTATAACAATTTGTGTGTTTATGAATTAGTTACAATAATTTTGATAAAATGTTTTCTTTATTTTTAAACTTAGCTTCAAAGAATCACCTCTTTTATAATTTTTTTTAATGCAAGATACTTTAAAATTATGATGACCATTACTGCTATTCTAACTTAAATTCAAGGTTATTATCTATTACATGTGGACACAAATATGGTGATTGCCAAATGTCCAGCTGAAGCAGGTGTCCATTAAGGAAAGGTTACAATAAGCTGAGGTGCAACTGAATACTCAAGAATCTTAAGCACAAGACACAATACCACAGCATATCAGACCAACCCCAACTGTATAATCCACATTACCACAGTATATCCAACCCATTACCAACAGTATATCCACAATAACACAGCATATCAGACGCATTACCAAACTGTATATCCCTATATCCACAGCAAATAAGACCCGTTACCAACTGTATATATCCACAATACCACATCGCATCAGACCCATTACCAAGTGCATACCCACAATACCACATCACATCAGACCCATTACCAACTCTATATCCATAATACCACATCAGACCCTTTACCAACTGTATATCCACAATACCACATCACATCAGACCCATTACCAACTATATATATATATATATATATATATATATATATATATATATATATATATATATATATATATATATTGACAATAACACAGTATATCTGACCCATTACCAAGTGTATATCTTGTCATGTAAATTTATGACAACCACAAAAACCTTATTACATACCTGTGGGACAGTTTGGACCTTGTATTTCTGGTTGACACTGAACACAAACACCCTCCTGGCGGTCACATAACCCATCAAGACACTGATATTTACATGGTAACTCACAAAGGTTACCATACAAACCTGCCTTGCATCCAGTAGCTGCTAAACAATACCCACTGTCTTGATAACATTTGTTTTCCTTGCAGTTTACTGGGCAAGAAAATTGACATTTGTTTCCATAGTAACCGTCTTTACAGCCAATAGAACAGTTTCCACCATATTGGTTGCATCTATTTTGAGCACAGGTAAATGAGCACGTTGCATTACAAATATCACCATAGTAACCAATGTCACAGCCAAATGTGCAGCTGCCCCCATTTCTGGCACATAGTACAATGCCATTTTGACTTGCACAGTTCTCTTGGCATGAATCCTGACACTGAAGGCCATACCAGTTCTCATGGCAACCATAGATGCATTCACCTGTTACTAGATCACACAGTCCAGCAACACAATTTGGGCATGGCAGTCGACACTGCATGCTGTACCAGTATGGCTCACATCCATATTGACAATTTCCAGTCTCCTTGTTGCAGAAAACCCTTGTATTATTAACTTGGCAATGACTACTGCAGGCTGAAGAACACTGGATTCCATAGTAACCTGGTTTATCTACTTTGCACACTGTACATGATGCAGTGTATCTTTCACATGTAATACAATTGGCATCACAAGTGCCCACACACTTGTCACCGTAGTAACCATCTACACATCCTATACTGCAATTTCCTGTGTACTGTTGACAAAGACCATTGATACAACTGGGACAACTTTGATTGCAAAATTGGCCATAGTATGGAGAGCGACATCCCTCTACACAGGTTCCATTGTATCGATTACACTTATTGTTGGCACAGTTAGCAGATGGACATGTCTGATTACAGAGGATGCCATAGCTACCAATGGGGCATTCTGAAACAAAACTACAAACTTTAAAAAAAAGGTACATTAAGCAACAACCATTGCTAGCAACCAAATAAATATGAAATTAAGAAACTAAGTAAAGACAGTTAACAAGTTATTTGGTTTAATCTTTCTGCAAGCCCCATCCATACAGACATATGCAGTACAAGACATATAGAAGTAAGAAAGAAAGATCACTTGCCAGATAAACCCTGTCCATTGTTGAAAGCCACATATGAAGTTTGGAAGCTGTGTCACTTCCATCACAATACTCTGGTAACCATGAGATATCATAAGAAAAAGGTTCAACAGTGATGCCAAACATCATCCATGTTTCCAATGATATAAAGTGCCCATAAAATACTGCCAGAAAAACTGATATCTCATCTGCGATCATTCACATTCATTCTACAAACAGTACATTTCTAAATTTATGCAAGAATTATATATAATGATATCTACAAATTGTCAGTGTGTAAAGAGAGGACCTTGAAAATGTGTTCATTTGATATTAAATTTATGAAATGACCTGAATAATAATGACATATAACATGAGCTATTTGCAGCATGTGTTCTATTGTATTATTCAGTGATCAGATATATTTCTTGTCATATAAACAAAGGTTTAATTTTTTTTATCACACTAAAGACTTCAAAATCAATATATATCACTGCTTTATGGCATTGCAAAGCACTATGGTACAGTGTGGAAAATTATTGCAAGTGTTATTCCATAGTGTGGCAAATTGCATGGTATTATGCCACAATGTAGCAATGATTGTCAATTATTATGCCACAGCATGGCAAATGATTGCAACAAGTGTTATTCGACAATGTGGCAGATGATTTTCATGATACGAAAATATGACACTTGTAAAGGGCATTATGTGATTAAATGAAATTACATCATTTAAATTAATTTTATCATCAGACTACTAACTGTAAATACATCTTGGTACAAATTGTTAGACCCTCATAACTGTCTGTACATCTTGGTACAAATTGTTAGACTCCATTAAATGTCCATACTTCCTGGTACAAACTGTTAGACTTCACTAATTGTCCATACATCCTGGTACAAACTGATAGACTTTACTAAATGTCCATACATACTGGTACAAATTGTTAGACTCTCATAACTGTCCATACATCCTGGTACAAATTATTACACTCTGCTGTCTGCACATCCTGGTACAATCATTAGACTCTACCAACCATCCATACATCTTGGTACAAACTGTCAGACTCTACTAACTGTCTGTACATCCTGGTACAAATTGTTAGACTTTGCTAATTTTCTGTAAATCCTGGTACAAATAGTTCAACTCTACTAACCATCCATACATCTTGGTACAAAATGTTAGACTCTACTAACCATCCATAAATCCTGGTACAAATCATTAGACTCTACTAAATGTCTATAAATCTTGGTACAAATTGTTAGACTTTACTAACTGTCCGTACATCCTGGTTAAAATTGTTAGAATTTACTAATTGTCCATACATCCTGGTTAAAATTGTTAGAATTTACTAATTGTCCGTACATCCTGGTTAAAATTGTTAGAATTTACTAATTGTCCATACATCCTGGTACAAACTGTTAGACTTTACTAACTGTCCATACATCCTGATTCAAATTGTATTGTCCATAAATCCTGGTACAAATAGTTAGACTCTACTAACCGTCTGTACATCCTGGTACAAATAGTTAGACTCTACTAACCATCTGTACATCCTGGTATAAATTGTTAGACTTTACTGTAGTTCCTCCCTCAATGGTCATTATCAGACAAACCCCATTGGAACCCTGGCAATGTGTACCTACAATAACTCAAGATCCTCAAGTTGTGCATAAACTAAAATTTAATAAATTATCATTATAAATTGTTAGACTTTACTAACTGTCCATTCATCCTGGTACAAATTGTTAGACTTTGCTAATTGTCCAAACATCCTGGTACAAATTGTTAGACTCTACTAACTGTCCAAACATCCTGGTACAAATTGTTAGACTTTACCAATTGTCCAAATATCCTGGTACAAATTGTTAGACCTTACTAATTGTCCAAACATCCTGATACAAACCGTTAGACTCTACTAACTTGCTATACATCCTGGTATAAATTGTTCAATATCTAAGACATCTTCTATCAGGTCTTATCATCATAAAAGTCAAAATTCAAAGGCATATTATGTTGCAGGTGCCTCAGTCAAACTTATTTATAATTATGCAATTAATTGCTCAATGTATATGCCTTAATGGCATATTATGTCATGGAAACTCCCTTCAACAGTACACCCCTAGTAAAATTCGACTTCCTTCTATCCATCATTATATTGCGCTTTGTTAGAAATGGTAGACATTATTTGATCCCGCCCATTCTGATATGCATGTATCTATGCACAATGCTGGAGAAGTCCTACTACACCATTCAAGACACAGGATTGTATTTTGACCATTTATGGGTATATCAAGTGGTATTACTGTCTCACATGGCTAGTACAGTACTTAGTTTACATGTAGTAAATTTGCTTGTTTCTGAGCATGTCCGTATGGCTAATACACCTATCTAGCTTATATGTTGTAAAATTGTATGTTTCTGAGCATGCCTGTAAAGCTAATAGATGTACCTACTTTACATGTAGTAAAATGTATGTTTCTGAGCAAACAATATGTCGAATTCCTGTGGCTGAAGACTTCAAACTTCATGGGGGTGGTCTGTTACGCTGTGTACAATAAATTCAAAACTGATTGAACATTTCTGGGAATTTGTACTGTATCTTATTATCCACCCAAATGTCAACATGTCAGATGTGGGTTTGAATGGAATTGCTGACCCTGAGTCATCACCTGGGGACATACAGTTGTGGCCCCTAGGTCACAAATAATAAACCATTGAGATCCCTACCTTATAATTACCCAAGCACTAAATGGACATAAAGAGAGAAATTTAGATATGTACCTGGCTTTGGTATATTCTCATCCTCAGGAACTTAGCCCAATCACCATTAAATTATACTTACTGGGCATAATGAAGAAACATTTATACATGCAAGTGACACCCAGACTCCATTTCTAATCCCTATGGACTTACTCTCTGGGTCATAACTTGAAAACTATCAACATTCCCACCCTATAACCATCATACCATATATGCTTGTTCAGCAAGACAAGAAAAATGCATACAGACAGCTGACATTGACCCTCGGGTCCATCCCTACCCCCCAGTATTTAGTTCCTGGGTCATGACTTGGGACTATTGAGATGCTCATCCTATTGTCATATATTCACTTGCTAGGCATGAAAAACTGAATTTAGCACTCAAGTAAAATTGGTGGCTGGGTCTGTTCTTTCCTCCTGAGATATTATCCAAGATGCACAGATTTTGGGTCGAAGTGGGTGGGACAGAGCTGGGATGATGGGTATATGTTTTTGGAAGCATTTAAAGGAATTTTTATACAGTAAAACTTGACATAGGGGACACCTCCATATAGACAATGTACATTAACCTATTCTTCAGGTTATTTTACCTTAAAGTACTGGCACACTTGTTTACTAGACACAAAATTATCTGATCACCTGGTAACATCTCCAATATCAATCCAGATACATGTGAACCAACAAATTTAAATGCATTTGACTTTGCTTTTAATTTTTTTCTTGCTAAAAGTTATCTACTCCTCCTTCACGATATTCTGACCTGTTTATTAATTTTTACAGAAAATGATGGTTTTCAAAAAAAAGATTTTTAATAATGTACTGTATATACTTGCTTATAAATCGAGTCAAAAAACTGTAAACAACAAAGATCCTGATCTGCCATCACATAATACACATGTGGATCAGGGTTTGTGTTGTTTGTTCTACTGATTACTCTTAACAAACTGAACAGACCCAGATCTGCTTGCGCATTATGCAATGGCAGATCTAGGTTTGTGCAGTTTGCAGTTGGACTTGTCTCATAAGCGAGTATGTACAGTATATGAGTGATTGTATTTATATAAATATATTAAAAAAATGTGCATGCATCTGTCTGTCTGCTGTTCCCCATCTTTTTTTGATCTCACTGCCCTAAAGGGTATTATAAATGGCACAGTGGTTAGTGTGCCAGACACAAACAAAAGGGTGCAAGTTTGAATGTTAACATCGGACAAGCCAATTTCAGCTACAGCGGTGTATCCTTAGGCAAGACACTTTACTCAAAGTACCTCAGCACTAAATAACCTACTTGGTTTGGTTTGGTGCTTTAGGGAACAGTAACATTATAAGTAGGATATTTAGTACTGAGGCAATTGGAATGAAGTGCCTTGCCCAAAGACACACCAGAGTAGCTGACCCAGGCTGGTTTGATGGTAGCAGGATTTGAACCCACACCCATAAAGTCAAGACTCTGGCATAAAGTAACAACTGAGCCAGCACAGCTACAAATGTTCTTTGAATGCAAGATACATTAAAATAATGATAACCAAAAATTGCTCTTCTAACTTAAGTTCATGGTTATTATCCATTACATGTGGATGCCAAAATTATGATTGCCAAAAGTAAATGTACAGCTGAAGCAGGTGTCCATTGAGGAAAGGTGACCACAAGCTGAAGTGCAACTGAATACTTAAGCACAAGACACAATACCACAGTATATCAGACTGATCACTAACTGTATCATATCCACAATAACACAGTATATCTGACCCATTACCAGCTGTATATCTTGTTCTGTAAATTTATGACAACCACAAAAACCTTATTACATACCTGTGGGACAGTTTGGACCTTGTATTTCTGGTTGACACTGAACACAAACACCCTCCTGGCGGTCACATAACCCATCAAGACACTGATATTTACATGGTAACTCACAAAGGTTACCATACAAACCTGCCTTGCATCCAGTAGCTGCTAAACAATACCCACTGTCTCGATAACATTTGTTTTCCTTGCAGTTTACTGGGCAAGAAAATTGACATTTGTTTCCATAGTAACCGTCTTTACAGCCAATAGAACAGTTTCCACCATATTGGTTGCATCTATTTTGAGCACAGGTAAGTGAGCATGTTGCATTACAAATATCACCATAGTAACCAATGTCACAGCCAAATGTGCAGCTGCCCCCATTTCTGGCACATAGTACAATGCCATTTTGACTTGCACAGTTCTCTTGGCATGAATCCTGACACTGAAGGCCATACCAGTTCTCATGGCAACCATAGATGCATTCACCTGTCACTCTATCACACAGTCCAGCAACACAATTTGGGCACGGCAGTCGACACTGCATGCTGTACCAATATGGCTCACATCCATACTGACAATTTCCAGTCTCCTTGTTGCAGAAAACCCTTGTATCATTGACTTGGCAATGACTACTGCAGGCTGAAGAACACTGGATTCCATAGTAACCTGGTTTATCTACTTTGCACACTGTACATGATGCAGTGTATCTTTCACATGTAATACAATTGGCATCACAAGTGCCCACACACTTGTCACCGTAGTAACCATCTACACATCCTATACTGCAATTTCCTGAGTACTGTTGACAAAGACCATTGATACAGTTGGGACAACTTTGATTGCAAAATTGGCCATAGTATGGAGAGCGACATCCCTCTACACAGGTTCCATTGTATCGATTACACTTATTGTTGGCACAGTTAGCAGATGGACATGTCTGATTACAGAGGATGCCATAGCTACCAATGGGGCATTCTGAAACAAAACTACAAACTTTAAAAAAAAGGTACATTAAGCAACAACCATTGCTAGCAACCAAATAAATATAAAATTAGGAAACTAAGTAAAGACAGTGAACAAGTTATTTGGTTAATCTTTCTGCAAGCCCCATCCATACAGACATATGCAGCACAAGACATAGAAGTGAGAAAGACTTAGGATCACTTGCCAGATAAACCCTGTCCATTGTTGAAAGCCACATATGAAATTTGGAAGCTGTGTTACTTCGATCACAATACTCTGGTAACCATGAGGTATCATAAGGAAAAGGTTCAACAGTGATGCCAAAACTGCTAAAGATCATCCATGTTACCACTGATATAAAATGTCCAATACTTGATAAAATACTGCTAGAAAAACTGATACATAATCTCAGGTCATTTACATTCATGCTACAAACAGTACATTTCTAAATTTATGCAAGAATTATATATAATGATATCTACAAATTGTCAGTGTGTAAAGAGGGGATCTTATAAATGTGATCATTTGATATTACATTTATGAAATGACCTGAATAATAATGACGTATAACATGAGCTGCTTGTAGTAGTGTTCTATTGTATTATTCAACTGGTAAATTTATTGCCATATAAACAATTTAGGTTGGGGAATTTTTTTATCACACTAAAGACTCCGAAATCAATATATATCACTGCTCTGTGGCATTGCAAAGTGTTATGGTACAGTGTGGAAAATTATTGCAAGTGTTATGCCACAGTGTGGCAAACTGCAAAGTATTGTGCCACAATGTAGCAAATGATTGCCACATATTATGCCATAGTGTGGCAAATGTTGCAAGAAGTGTTCTGTTGGGCTAAATTGTGTCATTTAAGTTCATTTTATCATTAGACTCTACTAATTGTCCATACATCCTGTCATTTAAATTCATTTTATCGTTTTATCATTAGACTACTATATGTCGATATATCTTGGTACAACTTGTTAAACTCTAATAACTGTCCATACATCTTGGTACAAATAGTTAGACTCTACTAACTGTCCATACATCCTGGTACAAATAGTTAGACTTTACTAACTGTCTGTACATCCTGGTACAAATTGTTAGACTCTACTAACTGTCCATACATCCTGGTACAAATTGTTAGACTTTACTAATTGTCTATACATCCTGGTACAAATAGTTAGACTTTACTAATTGTCCACACATTCTGATACGGATTGTTAGACTCTACTAACTGTCCATACATCCTGGTACAAATAGTTAGACTTTACTAATTGTCCACACATTCTGATACGGATTGTTAGACTTTACTAACTGTCCATACATCCTGGTACAAATAGTTAGACTTTACTAATTGTCTGTACATCCTGATACAACTTGTTAGACTCTAATAACTGTCCATACATCTTGGTACAAATAGTTAGACTCTAATAACTGTCCATACATCCTGGTACAACTTGTTAGACTCTAATAACTGTCCATACGTCCTGGTACAACTTGTTAGACTCTAATAACTGTCCATACATCTTGGTACAAATAGTTAGACTCTACTAACTGTCCATACATCCTGGTACAAATTGTTAGACTCTACTAACTGTCCATACATCCTGGTATAAATTGTTAGACTTTACTAATTGTCTGTACATCCTGGTACAAATTGTTAGACTCTACTAACTGTCCATACATCCTGGTACAAATTGTTAGACTCTATTAACTGTCCATACATCTTGGTACAAATTGTTAGACTCTACTAACTGTCCATACATCCTGGTACAAATTGTTAGACTTTACTAATTGTCTATACATCCTGGTACAAATAGTTAGACTTTACTAATTGTCCACACATTCTGATACGGATTGTTAGACTCTACTAACTGTCCATACATCTTGGTACAAATTGTTAGACTTTACTAACTGTCCATACATCCTGGTACAAATAGTTAGACTTTACTAATTGTCTGTACATCCTGATACAACTTGTTAGACTCTAATAACTGTCCATACATCTTGGTACAAATAGTTAGACTCTAATAACTGTCCATACATCCTGGTACAACTTGTTAGACTCTAATAACTGTCCATACGTCCTGGTACAACTTGTTAGACTCTAATAACTGTCCATACATCTTGGTACAAATAGTTAGACTCTACTAACTGTCCATACATCCTGGTACAAATTGTTAGACTCTACTAACTGTCCATACATCCTGGCATAAATTGTTAGACTTTACTAATTGTCTGTACATCCTGGTACAAATTGTTAGACTCTACTAACTGTCCATACATCCTGGTACAAATTGTTAGACTCTATTAACTGTCCATACATCTTGGTACAAATTGTTAGACTCTACTAACTGTCCATACATCCTGGTACAAATTGTTAGACTCTACTAACTGTCCATACATCCTGGTACAAATTGTTAGACTCCCATAACTGTCCATACATCCTGGTACAAATTGTTAGACTCTACTAATTGTATGTACATCCTGATACAAATTGTTAGACTCTACTATCTGTCCATACATCCTGGTACAACTTGTTAGACTCTAGTAACTGTCCATACATCTTGGTTCAAATAGTTAGACTCTACTAACTGTCCATACATCCTGGTACAAATAGTTGGACTTTACTAATTGTCTGTACATCCTGGTACAAATTGTTAGACTCTACTATCTGCCCATACATCCCGGTACAAATTGTTAGACTCTACTAACCATCCATACATCCTGGTACAAATTGTTAGACTCTACTAACTGTCCGTACATCTTGGTACAAATTGTTAGAGGGGCCCCGAGTGGCCGAGTGGTCTAAAGCACTTTCCATTACGGATCACTGCCATCTCACCTCTGTCTGTGTGGGTTCGAGTCTAGGATTCGGCGAATGTGGATATGTGAGAAAGCTTGCCAGTAGCTTCTTGTGGGTCGGTGGTTCTTTCCGGGGATTTCCCAGTTTCTTCCTCCACCATTAATACTGGCCGCCATGTATAGCCTATCATGTGCTGAAAAATGGCATTAAGCCCCACAACAACAACAACAACAAATTGTTAGACTCTACTAACCATCCATACATCCTGGTACAAATTGTTAGACTCTAATATCTGTCCATACATCCTGGTACAAATTGTTAGACTCTAATAACTGTCCATACATCCTGGTACAAATTATTCAATATCTGAAGCATCTTCTTTTAGGTCTCATCATAAAAGTTGAAATTCAAAGGCATATAATTTTGCAGGTGCTTCATCAAACTTATTTATAATTGCATAATGAATTCCTCAATATATGCATTCAAGGCATATTATGTCAAGGAGACACTCTTCTTCATTACACCCTAGTCAATCTGACTTCCTGGGGACATACAGGTGTGGCCACTAAGTCACAACTTAAATAAACCATTAAGATCTCCACCCTATAATTACCTAAGCACATAATGGACATAAAACAAGAAATTTAGGTATGTACCTGGCTTAGACCCCTGGGTTTAATCCCAGAGATTTAGCCCTATCACCACTAAATTACACTTACTGGGCATAAAGAGGGCAAGTGTATACAGGCAACTGACACTTTGAATCCATTCCTAACTCCTATGGACTTAGTCTGTGAGTCATAACTTGGAAACTATTAACATCCCTACCCCGTAATCATCATACCATATATGCTTGCTGAACAAGACAAGAAAGATGTATACAGATATCTGACACTGACCCTTGGATCCATTCCAACCACCAGGGACTCAGTCCCTGGGTCACAACTTGGAAACTATTTAGATGACCACCCTATAGTCATGTAATCACTTGCTGGGCATAATAAAACTGAATTAAGCAATCAGCCAAAAACTGAGTGGCTGGGTCTGTTCTTTCCTCATGGGATGTAACCCTAATGGACACAGATTTTGGTTGGTGGTGGGTGGGACAAAGCAGGAGAGAAGAGGGGTATGCATTTTAGAAACACTTTGTATCTTTTAATACAGTATAACCTGCCACAGTGGATGCCTCCACATAGACAATGTACCTTAAACTCTTCTCAAGGTTATTTTACCTTTATATAAAGTACAGTTATTTACTATCAACAAAAGTATATAGTCACCTAGTGACATCTCCAATTTAAATCCAGATATGTGTTAACCAGCAAATTAAAGGATACTTGGCTTTTCTCATAAATTAATTTATATTCTTGCTAAGAGTTATCTTCTCTTTCTTCACCATAATCTGACCTATTTATTAATTTTTACTGAAAATGATGGTAACAAAAAGATGATTTTTGATAATGTATGTGAGATACTGTGTTTTAATAACTATGCAAAAAATGTCATGCATGCATATGTCTGTTTACTCTTCCCCAATCATTTTCTATCTCTCTGTCCTAATGGGTGCTAAAGTGGTATAGTGGTTAGAGTGTCAGACTTGCCAACAAACTGGTCCAGGTTCAAACACTACCATCAGATAAGCCTAGTCCAGCTGCAAGTAGGTTATTCATTGATAACGCTATTGTAATAAAGTACCTTGCCCAAGGACATGCTATGGTAGCTGATCCAGGCTCAGGTCCTATGGTAGAATTTGAACCTGCACCCTTTCTGTATTAAGCTGGGCATGCTAACAAATGAGCCCGCACAGCTTGAAATAACCTACTTGTGTTGATGTGCTGTGCACCACCATATCAAACCAAAACCAAATTCCTCTTCCTGTTAACCAAAAAATTACAAGAAAGAATATCACCATTTCTCAGTTACCTACAGTGTATAAATCAGACTCACAATCCAAGGACTGTGGGTTTTGATACCCACCCAGACCAGCTCATATTGGCTGCCTCATTGTGTTCTTGGAAAATGAACCTGGCTCCCATTTATCCAGCATGATATCACCAGTAACATGTTGAAGGTGCCATTAAAAACCAACCAACAAGCAAAGCAACCAAGCAACCAAGTGACCAACTGTACTTGAAGACTTCTGATTATAAAGGTAGCATAGTGGTATAACTTATCAACAATATGGACTAAACCTAACTAACTGACAACTTTTTAAATATACCCTCACTTTATTATTATTATTATTATTATTATTATTATTATTATTATCATTATTATTCATTGTTAAGACATCAGTGCAACTTTTTTGGTTGCAACTACAATGGTAGCATTTTTGGCTTGAAGGTTGCAATTCCATTGTTAATTTAAATTTTGTCTTTTTTTTCAAGCAATATAAAGGGGTATTCATCATTAAACAGGTTGCACATGAGAAATATTCCATTCAGCCCATATTATTATCATCACCATCATTACTGTATTATAGATCACAATGATGAAGACAAACAAAATTTAAAAAGACAATCTGAAATAATCTAAAGGTGCCTCAAGTTATATATTGTATAGTACATGCCAGAAACCCCATAGTACACTCACACGATCTAGCGACAAACAAAATGATAAGAAAAAATTCTAAAAACACAACAGCCTACAAGGAATACTCAAAATGGGCAACACATTTTATGGTACATAAGTGATTCAATACTGACCCCATGAGTACCAGGGAAATACATTTTTCATGCAGCCGTCCATGAAAAGCCAGTACCACTAGTACCATATGAAATATTTCCAATATTATTGGACTTTTTCAAATTAAATGACTACGTAAAAAATTATCTCATTTATTAATATGAATTGTTAATATGTACTGTGCTAATTGACATGTTCAGAAACTATCACATTGCTCAGAACAATATGGTTAAATCTGGTACCTGCTGGGCAATTAGGTCCTCGAATATCTGTTCGGCAGTCGGCACAAAAGCCCTCATTCCAGTCACATGATCCATCCAAACAGGTGTACAAGCAAGTCGTGTTACACATGTTGCCAAAGTAACCATTTTTGCATCCTGTGGAAGCCAGGCAATAACCTGTCACCCTCTCACAAGTGTTCTGTTTGCAATTCACTGGGCATGACAGCTGACAGAAGCTGTCATAGAAACCACTGACACAACCAACTGAGCAGTTTCCACTTTGTTGCATGCAGAAATTTCCAGCACAATTTGAAGGGCATAAAAGGTTACACGTGTCTCCGTAGTAACCTGTGTCACAGCCAAATAAACACTTTCCACCTGTTCTGGCACACTGTATAATTCCGCTCTGGTTTGCTGCACAATTATCATTACATTTATCTTGGCACTGGAGACCATACCAGTTGTCTTGACAACCAATATCACAGATTCCAGTGGATCTGTTACACTTTCCATCCAGACAGTTATAACATGGTTGAAGACACTGGGGACCAAACCAATAAGGGTTACAGTTATAAAGACATGTACCGGTCTCCTTCTCACAGTAAATGTTTGTTCCATTAGCTTGACAATGGGTGCTACAATTGAAGGAACATTGGCTGCCATAATAAGATGGCTTACATGATATGCAGGTTCCTGCTGACCTCTGACATGACACACATGTTGCACTGCATTGATTCAAGCATTGATCACCATAGTAACCATCCTGGCAACCATACAGGCAAACTCCATTAGACTGATTGCAGACATTATTTATACAATTTGGGCAAGTTCTATTGCACAACTGATCAAAGTACCCATCCAGACAACCCTTAGTACAGATGCCATCATATCGATCACATTTATTCAGCGCACAACGCGAGGAAGGACATGGTTGATCACAGATGTTGCTATAGTTACCAACAGGGCATTCTGAAATAGAACGTTTCTGTGACAGTCTAAAGCTGTGGAATGGAAAATAAATGTACAGTTAACAAAATCATACCTATGTAGTCTAAGTTTCAATGAAGATTGCATTTAAAATCATATGCTAAACTTTATCTTTTGTGACAAAAGATATGTTATAATCTACTGACATATCTACTTATTTCCTTGACAGAGTATGACACCCCTAAAACAATTTAATTGGTTAGATTTCTTCTACATGTTAAGTACCATATATGCTCCATACAAATACCATATATGCTCAATATGAGTACCATATATACTCAATGTTAGTAACAAATATACTCAATATAAACACCATATATACTCAATATCAGTACATATATACTCAATATAAATACCATATATACTCAATATTAGTACCACACACACACACACACACACACACATACAAGTACCATATATACTCAATATAAATACCATATAGACTAAATATTAGTACCATATATGCCTGTTACTAATACCATATATAATTGATATTAACACCATATATACTCAATATAAGTGCCATGTATACTCAATATAAGTACCATACTTAACATATAAACTTAATATTAGTACCATATCTACTCAATATAAGTACCATATATATCTACTATATACTCAATATAAGTACCATATATATACTCAATATAGGTACTGTATGCACTCAATATAAGTATCATATATACTAATATAACTACCTAATATATTCATGTTTTAAATTGGAACTAACACTACCAACAATACAGACCTAGATCTGTAATTGTATAATGTACTGGCAGATCAGTGTCTATCTTTTTGCAATTTACTTCTGATTAGTCCTAACAAACTGCGTAGACAAAGATCAGCTGGTATATTATGTGATGGGAGGTCTGGGTCTTTGCAATTCCACAAAAATAGAGATCTGACAGAAACTAATACAAGGTCATGTTCTGTTGACCTTTCATTCATCAATCAGATTACAGCCGTGGGTGGCTGAGTGGTCTAAAGCACTCGACTTTGCCAATCACTGCCATTTCACGCCTGTCCATGTGGGTTTGAGTCTCCAGCTCAGCTTAAATGTGGGTTTGTGAGAAACCTGTAAGTAGCTTCCCATGGGTCAGTGATTCCTGCCTGAGTTTTTCCCCAGGTTTTCCCTCCACCAGTTATACTTACCACCATGTATAGCCTATCTTGCAATGAGACATGGAATTAAACCCAAAACAACAACAATAACAGTTTTCACATTTAATAACATATTGTTTCTATTGAAAACTCTCCTTAACACAAAATGCAATGTTTTATCTAACAAGTTACAAAAATAAGTGGACTGAGAGTTACATAGGTCAGCAGAAGATGAACATGAGCCTGTCAGATCTACTTCTTATACACAGATCTTGATTTTAATCAGACTGACCTAATTTTTCAAAATATTACAAATCTTTTTGTAGCCACTTAATAAAGTACAGAAAAAAATAAATACTAAGGTTTAAACATTCCTATATATTGTCAATGATCATCCAATGAATATAACAGACTCTCATTGGGAAAGGGGCACTTCTGGCATAGGGAATAAAATTCCAGGTCCAGGAATATGCCTATGTTATATCAAGGACAGTGTTATACTGGGTTTCCTTATGCTGAGGGATGTGTGTGTGTGTGTGTGTGTGTGTGTGTGTGTGTGTGTGTGTGTGTGTGTGTGTGTGTGTGTGTGTGTGTGTGTGTGTGTGTGTGTGTGATTTGCATTTTTAATGCAGCTTTAACAATTTTTCAGTCATATCTCTACGACATCTGCAGTGTGGCAGTTTATAGTGATGTCAAGCACCAGGGCATCATTCCACAGACATAACATCATGTCCCACCCAGTCACATTTTCCTGACACCAGGCTGACCAGTTATAACACTAACCTCTTAATGCCAAGCACCAAACAAGGCAGCTGTTAGTACCATATTTATAAGTCTTTAGTATGACTTGGCCGGGCTTCAAACCCGCAACCTCCCACATCGAGGCGGACACTCTAACCACTTAGGCCACCAGTGTGGTCGAGGGACTAGTGAACACACCAGCTACTGTGGTCTCATTGAGGAATGGTGAAGTCTTCTAGGATAGGAAATGCAATGATAAACCTATGAACACACCTATGTTATCAGTGACAGAGTTATTCTGGGGTGCCTTACAATGAGGGGATTCAGTATGCACCACCTTGATGCAAGATATAATATAATGGCCTCTCATCTGGGGTGGATTATACTGGAGGGAATATAATGGTAAATCCATGAACATACTTGTGTTATATCAAGGACTGCATTACATTGGGATGCCTTGATGTGAGGTACTAATATATGTGCTGCACTGGTGCATACAGTGGCCTCATCTGGAAGTGGCTTCTGGCATGGAGAATAAAGCAGCAAATCCATAAACATATGTTATATGAAGAAGTCTTATATTTGGAATGCCTTATAGTGAGGTACTACTGTATGTGCAACATTGGTGCATGCGATGGCCTCATCTGCAAGTGGCTTCTTGCATGGAGAATAAAGAAGCAAATCCATGAATATATGCTATATGAGGAAGTCTTATATTTGGAAGCCTTATTGTGATGTAATACTGCATGCATACATTGATGAGTGACATACAATGCCCTCTCATCAGGGGGTGGCTTCTGGTATGGGTAATAAAATAGAAGATCCATAAACATACTTGTGCTGTATCAAGAAGTGTTTAATATTAGCAGCAGTAGTACAGCAACCACTCAAACAATTCTGGCAACTAAATGGGTGGTGGGGGGTAGGGGAATAGGAGGTCCAAATGTACCATCAAACAACTGTTTTAATTTGGAAGGGGGCCCAGAATTAATTTTTGCAGTAGCATCCAGAATTCCTTGCTATGCCACTGATTGGGGGTGCCTTATAGTGAGGTTACTTTGGTACAGGATATCAGACGATGGCCTCTCATATCTGGGTGGCTTCTGGCATTGGGAATAAAACTGCAAATCCATCAACATACTTACGTTATATATCAAGAGGTGTTATACTGAATATGCCTCATAATGAGAGACTACTGTACACATTATCTTGGTGAAGGATATCGTATAGTAGCCTCTCATGAAGGGGAGATCACCCTTGAAGCCAGAGCCTTATGGGAAGATATCAGGGATATAAATAATGATTTACTGATCCAAAAGATTTTTGTTTCTTCGTTTTTACAACATCAACTAGATGTTTTTGTACAAAATGTATGCCCCTCCCCCTGCAGACCAAAATATGTCCAAGTTCCAAAATTTTAAAAAGTACATAAATGTGAAAAACTACAATAATGGCATGAAAATTTAATAAGGTCAATCTGTTTTGCATACAAACATGTATCACAAATTTCATTTGTCTACTTAATGTTATTTTAATGAAACTGTGCAAGCAATTTTTACTTTGGTTATATTAAAAAAGTTCAAAACTTTGTTTTCCCAAAGAGTTAAAAATTTCTGTAACTGCCTAATAATCAGATCATTTTCATTTGAATGTCAAACTTACCAAATTCCATTTATCTGTCTCATGTGGTCTTTGTTTAATTGTGGTAACAAGAATTCTGACAAATCCAGACTGTAACGCTTTAAAAAGTCAATGTAACTGATCTTAATAATATTTCATTGGAAAATGAAAGTTAGGTTAATTACAAGGATGAAAACAGCAAAAAGGAAAAAACGATGTACGACATGTTGCTTAATGTTAATCTGTGAATTACAAGTAAACAATGCAATCATATGACAGTGAAACCACAACTGCATGTTCCATAATTCATTCTAATATCTATTTTTCAAGGTACAGGAAGGATATCAGCTATTTATTGAGGTAACAAAAACAATTTTCAAAGGCTGCTGAAATTAACAATTAAGAGCACAGGCATCATTTCTTTTTCAGATAAATATAATTTCTTTTTTTTTTTCTCCTTAAAAGTGGAAAATTTGATGTACTCTACAAGATACATCTAAATACCAACATTAGAGAAACTGTGTATGAGAAAATGACCTAAATGCAGAGATACTGAGTTCAAAGGTAAAAGCAGTGGTGTAGTACTAAATAAAAAAAGAAGTGAAAGAATGCAATAATGAAGTGACGAAATGCATGTTACTCAGATGCAGGGGTTATAAAATTGAGTACAAAAAATGTAAGGGAAGATGCCAAAAAAAGTAAGTATGGGAACTCTGTTTCCACACATTCCACAGCACAATACCCTGAGCAAAAATATTAATAAACAATGAAGCACAGGTCACACTGATTTAGTTTTCACTGGTGGCAGTTGTACTCTCCATGATACAATTACACATGAAGCAAATGTAACTCCATAGGCAACAGTGTCTGACAAAACTAAAATATGCACCTAAAAAAAACTAAATAGTTTCAAACCAGGAAGTAAAATATCAAATTTATGAAATTTTTATCTAGAGCTTTTATAACAGATTCCTTTTTTTTGCTGTAATGAGTGATGATCTAGCATCAAACAAAACAGAATTTCGCAAGTTAAAATTCTGTCCCTAAATAATAATGCATATCTAGTGACTTGATGACATATCCATAACAGAGTTATGTCCCCTGCACTTTTGCTCGCAAAACTGTCCTACATGTACCAATATTTAAGCGAATGAATGAATGAATGAATGAATGAATGAATGAATGAATGAATGAATGAATGAGTGAATGAAACCAAGCATAATTTCAAGAAAACCTTTGTAAAATAGGTTAAATACAATTTTATAGCAATAGTGACCTGTAAAAGTGTTTGCATGTTTGGATACATGTTTTTCATACATGTACATTTTTTAAAGAATAAGGCAAAATTGTTTCTGCGATTATCCAAAAGGCAGTAAAAATCATATACTTGCTTATCACATGTATGAATTGATTATAGCTACACAGCAGTATCTAGGTTTTTAAATACAGGGCTTAAAATGAATGGTAGCCTGAGTGAGGCTAGTAAAATGAATGGTAGCCTGAGTGAGGCTAGTAAAATGAATGGTAGCCTGAGTGAGGCTAGTAAAATGAATGGTAGCCTGAGTGAGGCTAGTAAAATGAATGGTAGCCTGAGGCTAGTAAAATGAATGGTAGCCTGAGTGAGGCTAGTAAAATGAATGGTAGCCTGAGTGAGGCTAGTAAAATGAATGGTAGCCTGAGTGAGGCTAGTACATTTCCTATCCTACCACTAGTTTCACAATTTCAATAGTTTCATGGCTAGTAAAATTTCATCTGTTCCAAGTCCACTAGCAAAGAAGGATTGGTGAAGATTCAGCTGTTGAAAATCAGCATGTGAAGAAGGACTAGTGAAGATTCAGCAGGACTAGTATATTTTATCTACTAGTCCTTCTGGCTACAAAAATCTTTAAGTTAAATTCTAGGCATGAAATACGCAATAATTTAATAATAGGAAACAAGTCACCATTACGAAATGTCCTATTGAAGTTAGACAAGTCTAACATGAAATGTGACTTGTGACATCTTATTAAATGCAACACTTAACTGATGACATTGTAAAATGATAATGAAAAAAATGTGACTGATTGACTGATAAGCTGCATTAAGGACAATTTCATCTCTGAAAAATGTATCAAACATAACTATTCTTACAAGTTTAAATATGGTAACAGTGGGGGGGGGTACTTGTAAATGAAAACATAAAATGGAAAATGAAAGGCATAAAGCAAACCAAGCTGAAACTGAAATTTCAAATAAGTACAGAGGTAGCTCATAATTTGTACAATGAAGTAAATTCCAGCTATGTTTATTTTATGATAAATTTGAACCAAACAGGACTTGCTGAAAGTCTAATAGTACAACACATGAATAAACTCATCAGCATGTTGTTGTTTTCTTTTGTAAGTAATGACAGTTTGTAACCATTTCATCATGCATTGCAATGGATTAGCACAAACAAAATTCATGACTCTTCAAGCCTAAAGCGTGCAGTCTTGTGTGTGTCTTTGTTTCCGTTTATGTTTATCTGTCTGATATATTTATAGTGTGTTTGTGATAGTGTTTGTATCAATGCGACTGTGTCTGTGTGTACTGAATTGATTAATGAAGGCAAATGCTGTAAACCTTGGTAACAATGGTATAAAAGGAAGAAAGAAAGACACCATAGTCTAATAACATTGCTGATGTTATAAGTATAACATTTATTCACACATTCTTCAAATGCCATGTTAGATGTCCATATATACAGTGTGTATTAAATATATTACATTTTATGGGAAAGCAACATACCAGTATTTCATATCATGATAAAGTAGTTTTATGAGTATGACATGATCACACCATCTTAACTTTCCCTACCTGCCGGGCAGTTTGGGCCACGGACATCAGGTCTGCATTCTGCACATGTACCAGTCACTCTGTCACATGATCCATCACTGCACTGGTAAACACATATTGCATCACACTGGTCACCATAGTAACTATGCTTACATCCCTTGGCACAATATCCCCATTTCCCTCCACATTCATTGTCAACGCAATTAATTGGGCAAGGGTTTTCACATTGGTCCCCATAGTAACCATGTCCACATCCAATGGAACAGGATCCAGTGTCCCTCTCACATATTTTGTCAAGACAGCGTGCACTACAGGTCAGGTTACAACTGTTTCCATAGAATCCTACCTTGCACCCATACTTACACTTTCCATTGGCTTCACATGTAACGTTATTTGCTTGATTCTCACAGTTAGGATTACATAAAGAATCACATTTTGATCCATACCAGTTACCATAGCAACCATTTTTGCATATTCCAGTAAGTCCATCGCAGGAACCATAAATACAGTTGGGGCATTGTAACAGGCAGGGTTCACCATAGTAATATGGGTTACATCCATTAAGGCAATAACCTGATGATCTGTTGCAATAGATGTCTGATCCATTTGATTTACAATGCACACTACAATTCTGTGTGCACTGGTTTCCATAGTGACCAGCATTGCACACAATACATTCTCCTGTGTTTCTGTCACATGACTGGCAATTTGGATAACAGTGACTTTCACACTTGTCTCCATAGAAACCATTAATACAACCAATGGTGCAGTTACCATCTGATTGGTAACAGTTATCATCAACACAGTTTGAGCAGTTTTTATCACACTGATTGCCGTAGAAACTATTCACACAACCATTTGAGCAGTTTCCTGTGTATCTATTACATAATCCTGACTTGCATTTGTTACTTGGGCAAGGTGTGTCACACAGGTAACCATAGAAACCAATACCACATTCTACAACAGAAATACTTTGTCTGAATAAAATGGCAAATCTGATAAAGAAAATGTTCGTCTATTTGATTTATTTTTTAGCAAGCATGATGTTAATGTTACATAAAATTCAGATAAATGACACTGACAAACAATCTTTTGTTTTAAAAATGCTTTTATACATGTATCTTCAGTTTGTATATATTCAATGTTGACTTTTGCTCGTAGGATCTATTAATTGAAGCAAACCTCCACTACGCACAATTTATTTCACTTGAGATCACCACACACCTATTTTATGCTTGTAAAACTTATTTGTACAGTCAAATCCATGTATTTTTGTAGTGATTTAATTGGGAGTCAAAAATATCCATTGCCCTTGACAACGAATGCCAGGCAAGCATTGCTCCCAATGTGAAAGCCCAGTCTGGCAAACAAAATACATTATAAAAAAAAATCACAATGTTAAAAAGATTATGATTAAATTTTATATATTGTACAAAAACAAAACATTGACCATCATGGTAACTGCAGCAGGGTTTCTAATTTTCTCCATATAATCTTCAGTTTGGTGATTGATATTGGAAAGAGGCTACAACAATCAAAAAGTGTCCGCAACTAATCACAGTCAATAATACCAATCTGTCAGGGTGAATCCATAATGAAACAAGACTCATGAATGTTCATCTTTCATCAATACAGCAATGTATGGTATCATTTCATCTTCGAATTGACACTGTGAATGCACATGATCAGCTATTATGCTTTCTCATGAATCTGTTTGAGAATATTAATGTTTCACTATAAGGCATGTTACCTTTGTTTTTGTTTGTTGACTTTTGCTAAAGAAGTATGGAACCAATCAAAATTGTTGTTGCATACTATATTGGCTACAGCATAAACAAAACTCCCACATTGAAAGTTTAAGTTTACCTAACAGTTTAGACACCGGTGTTATAGTACTGAAATAATGATCACCCAAACAGTAATGGTGTAAGCTCAAACATAAAACAGAGAAACATTTCTGCTCATGGTGGCCCAACTCTTAGAAAGCTGACAGAGAGACAGACACCATCAAGAAATGGAAAATGATCGATTATATTTTATTTAATGATGTCAAATTGACAAAATAAGTGTGTAGTCTTGCGTGATGCTTTCCTTTAGCAGCACTGATGTTGAGTTACAGGTAATGTGTATAGCTTGTCTCATTCCCTGTTGATTACCTTTACACTGAAAATCTCAAATAAGTTATGGCATAGACTTGTAACACATTTTTCCAATAACATGACCGATGATCACTGAACAAGTACAGTGTGTATAATCTGAACTTGTGTTATTCCTGTTAATTTGTTTTACAACTTCAGGTTTCAAATAATTGATGTCAAGACTCAGGTTGAACTTTTAACTACTAAAGCCAGATACCAGTATAACAATGTATTATTTCTTCCATATCAGTGAAATTTCAATAAAAATCACAGTGCAGTGAAAATTAACTGAATTGTTTCTGTGGAGATTCCAATCCAAAAATTCTGATTTCAAGGCTGCATACCAGGGACAACCATGGTTTTTCGAACTTTTTCTACCCCAGAATATTTAGTTCTGTAGCATTCCTAAAAAGATTATCTTTTGCTACAAAGAATAACAGTTTACTTAAGGATTGGGAATTGCATGAAGAGTCCAACCTGTCCTATGCAACAATCTCGGGAAGAAAGCAGTATAGCCTTCTAAGACATGTAGTTACTAAACAAAGGTTAATTTTTTGCACAGTTTTGTGTAATGGGATATAAAAAAGTTGCTGCTGAAGATGGATGGTTGTTTAATAGCAGTGATCTTTAATATGGATTTGACTGACTGTGTGATTCATGTACCTGGTGGACAACTTGGTCCTTAGACATCTGGTCTACAACCAAGACATGTACCATTTCCTCTGTGACATGATCCATCCTGACTTTGGTATGTACATTGCACATCACACTGGTCACCATAGTAACCTGTTTCACAACCTTTTGCACAATATCCCCAGATCCCTCCACATTCATTGTCCACACAGTTCTGTGGGCAGGGGTTTTCACATGTGTTACCATAGAAACCATGCCCACATCCAACGGTACAAAATCCAGAATCTTGTTCACATTTCTTATCAAGGCAATTTGCTCTGCATATCAAATTACATGTGTCACCATAGAAACCATTTCTGCATCCAAATGAGCATCTTCCACTACTAGGGTTACATTTTACTATGTCATTTTGGCTGTTACAGTTAACATTACATCTTAAATCACATTTTAACCCATACCAGTTGTCAAGGCAACCTTTTTCACAATTTCCAGATTCTTGTCCACATGCCCCATCAACACAATTTTGACACTGCAATATGCATTGGCTGCCATAGTAACCAAGCTTGCAAACAGTACATTCTCCTGTTGTCTTGTTGCATCTGATACAATTACTTTCACATGGTCTTTCACATTTGTTGCCATAGTAACCATCAATGCAGCCATTGAAACAGTATCCAGTTGATTGCTCACAGATGTTTCCAATACAATTGGAGCATGTTTGTATACAGAGATTACCATAGAAACCCATCATGCATCCTTTAGAACAGTTTCCAGTATATCTGTTACATACACTCAAAATACAGGTGTTGCTAGGACAAGTTAGATTACATGTGTAACCATAGAAACCTAGATCACATTCTGCAAAGAAATATAATTTTACAACTGCTTTTACTATAAAATATTTCTTTTTAAAACTGTGTTAAAAAATTGATATTCATGACAAGAAAATAATGAAACGTTTTTTTCATCTTCCTGACCATAATCACTTGATAAAATCTATTTGCTCAAGACAATGTTATGAATACTCTTGAATAACATCTACGTTACTGTCACTGATGTACATTTCAAAATTTTACCTTATTTGTAAATATGTGAGAAGTAATAAAATTGAATAAGAACTAGTCTACATCACCTTTGTGATGGTCATTCACATTCTAAAAAGTGTTCATAAAAGAGGAAAAATAATGTTGTATACAGATGTAATTATATTCTTATTTCTTGTAAACAATAATGGCAATGCCCTAACCAATAGAAATTCATTATGACCTCCTTTTAGAATATACAATGATGTAGACAAAAATTTTATTTATTTCAATGTTTCTGAGCACTGTTGATGATTACCAGGATCAACTCAAATACTCACATGTAAGTCGGGTCCAATTGCAAAACAACATCGACTCTGATCTGCCATCATATAATGCACCAGCAGATCAGGGTCTAAGTTGTTTGTTGCTGGTTGTTCAAACTGCATAGGTCCAGATCTGTTGGCACATTATACAATGACAGATCTGGGTCTATGCAGTTTGGACTTGGATATGACTTGTACAAGAGTGTATGTGATAAAAGTTTTCCTACCAGTGTGCTACTGCTTTGACATCATTTGTTTGCAAGCATAAGTAGTGCTATTATGTGCTGAATGAGTTTTTATAATTACATTTTAAAACTATACTTTTGTTTATAATTCTCATTTTTATTAACAGCGATGCCATGTACTATTGCTAGATTTAGACAGAAACTGCAATATTTTCCAAAACCGCCATACCTGCTGGACAATTGGGTCCCCTCACTTCTAGTCTACAATCAAGGCATGTTCCATTCCCTCGGTCACATGACCCATCACTACACTGGTACACACATGGAATATCACATTGGTCATCATAGTAGCCTGCTTTACACCCCTTAGCACAATACCCCCACCTCCCTCCACATTCATTGTCAATGCAGTTCTCTGGACAGGGATTTTCACATTTGTCACCATAGAAGCCATGTCCACATCCGATGGAACAGGAGCCTGTGTCTTGTTCACATTTCTTGTCAAGGCAATTGACACCACAAAATGATGAGCAATTGTTGCCATAGTAACCACCTTTGCAACCGTAAATACATTTACCACTAGCAACCTCACACCTGACTGTTCCATTTTGACTTGCACAGTTTACATTACAAGGAGAGTCACACTTTAGACCATACCAGTTGTCAAGGCAACCATTGGTACACACACCTGATTTTTTTTCACAGGCACCAGCAATACAGTTTGTACATGCAAACCTACACTGATCACCATAGTAACCAGTCTTACATATTGTACATTCTGCTGTTGTTCTGTTACAAGATGTACAATTGTTGTCACAATTAAGTATGCATCTGTTACCATGGAAACCATTAATACATCCTTTGATACATATTCCCAATGACTGTTCACAAATGTTTTCCACACAGTTTGGACAGGATTCATTACAAAAGTTACCATAGTAACCACTTTTACAGCCATGTAGACACATTCCAGTGTTTCTGAAGCAGGATCCATTGCTACAGGTTGTTGTTGGACACGGGCTTGTACAATTTAACCCATACAAGCCAACAGGGCACTCTGAAAACAAGAGTTATTTCCCCTTAAATCCCAATTTTGTTTTATTTTTCTGGTAACTAAAATAATGTCATGTATGCTCAAACTTCCCCTAAAGAGGGTAAAGCATTGCCTAAATTGTATTTTTCTCCTTCCATAACTTCAACCTTCAGGATGTCATTATTTGTTTTTCTTCATTATCACCTAAACAAATATGTATTTTACCTATGCAAAGTCTCTAATGGTATATTCATTTAATTTCATGAACTTTCTTTCAGGTAAATTTAGGGACAGATGTTAAATTATCTTTTCACAGGAGCCATGTCCATAATTATCTGAAGCTATTTTTTTGTCCAAAGCAATTCTGAAAATAAAACAATTAGGTTTAGTTTTGTTGCATTTTTTTAAAGCAAGAATTTCATCATGTTTTGGGTAAGTAAGGTAGACCAGATTTTAACAAGTACAGTATAAACATAACTGGCGATAAAAGACCTATACAACACAATGTCACACTTATTAAGATATGCTGGTGAATGTACTACCTACATATTGCTTGGAACCAATTTAAAGTTGTCAAAAAATAAAAATGCAAAGGGACAGCACTCTTAATCTAAAACAGTAATGATCTAGTGAATAAATGTTTTTCAACCTCAGTTTGCTTATCTGTCAATGTACAAAGAGTATGTTCATCCATTAAAAAAAAAACAAAACAGAATTGTCCATCATTTTAAACGTGAAGTATTTTTAGACTGCATATTTATTTACTGAATTAGGTTGAAATTTATTTACTGAATTAGGTTGAAATGTGAACTTGATCAATACCTTATGTCACCCACCGCATCATAAGAGTAAGAACTTCACACATCTCAAAACAAATCCACAACATGCGTGTTAATTTACAACCAACTAGCACTTGACTTTCTATCAAATTCAAAAGATTTATAGACAAGATACAAATACGATCACCACTGTAAATCTACATTTTGTATAGCTCTTTTGATATTGGGTTATTTCTTCATCAAAATAAAAATAAATATTAATATATTTTCTCCTTTGGAAGCAAGTGATAAAGGCTTTTAATATCATAATCTCAAAATGATTGTACTCAGTTCATTGAAGACAATAATTTCAGTTAATATTCCTTTTTTCACCCCTCATCCTTGTTGAAAAAAAAATAAGAAATTATTAAAATCATGTTGAAAAGTTGCATTATGGGAAATGTGCCAGAAAAAAATATTTCAACTTCAATGATTGATGGTGCTAATATTCTGTGCAGGAAATTTAAACCATAAAACCGTATATTAAAATCTTTATGTACATGTTTAGACATTACTCATTGCTATTAATTAAATTAATTTAATTATACGGAGGTATTTCAAAAGATTTTTATGCTGGAGCTGATTATTTTTATTATTTGTATTATTAAGGTAATGATTCTACCATACTGATTGCTAAAGGTTTTACATAAAAAAATTTTATGCTGAAGTTCTATTTTCTGTGGTATACTATGGAAGATAATTTGAGATAAATGCTACGATATTTGCAGAATTTTGCCTTCTCTGATACCGCATGTAAGAAAACATTGTAAATGACTGAAACTTACCGAACTATGTTGACAACTTTCTTCCAGACACGATCTTCTTGGCCGTCATCATCACGTGAACCTTACAAGTTGTAGCTAACGGCACGATTCCGTCAATCTCACGTGTTTACAGCTTATTTGTTTACCCTACCAAACAGGTGTGTCTTTGAAATAGTTCGACTCGGTATGTACAGTTAAAAAATGATTTGAAAGACTACTATTCTTAAAAGAACATGTGTTCTCTGAGGTCACATTCTTGCTTCACTGACCATTTTTGCTAATTTAGTGATGACCTCTATTAAAAGACCACCTGCCTTGATTGAGAGATCATTTTGTTGGCAGAAAGGATGGTCTCTCAAGGCAGTTTTACCGTATTTTGAGATGCTGTATTTTGATATACAGTATAGTCCTACTGTACATCTCCCTTCAGCTATCCGACTTTTCCTTTAACACAATATGAAAGCCGAGATAACTTATTAAATAGTCATTCAGAATTTCACTCGTTTTAACTAACAGGAAGAACATTATGACAATGAAAATACAAATAAAAAGTGAGATTTTCATGCATCATTTTAATTTTAGGCGCGATTTTTGTCGTTTTCTTCTTTGTCTTTGCGAATCGCGCAACCCCGCATCCTAAAACACGATGGTGATACCACAGGTGAAACCGTGTCTTTAGTTTAAGCCAAGTTCGTCTATTGATGAAAATAGGCATGATAATATCTATTGGGAATTTTTCGGAAAACTGTACATCTACTTTATTTTCCCGGTTTAATTTTATGCCAAGTATGAAAATCAATTTTCAAGGGCCCATGCAACAGGTGTGGTTTCAATATGGTTATTGAAAAATTAAAAAAAAAAAACAACAAAAAA
>JAECUM010019436.1:0-24082 GCA_016617855.1 Megalonaias nervosa | reverse complement strand
TCATAAACGTATACAGTAGGAGGTTATTACATTCAGTAAAGAATAAAATATTCAGCTACAGAGTTTTAAAATAATATATTATCGGCAGGTAGTCGATGATTCAAACTGGTAACAACGACTACAGCACGAAATTATCGTTACACTTACATTCATTTTTTTTTGTAAATGTATTGTTTATTCTCATAACGTCTTTTCCAGGGGAAACCATAATTATGTTCGCAATAACTATTAATACAAGGTAAATCTAGTGTATGAAATGATGTAAATTCAAAACGTTTGAAAACGCTGGGTGAATAACACGCGTACAAGCGTATGGATATGCACATATTACTATATGTGTATGTATGTAAGATATAGGTGTTCCTATATATATACAGGTTTTTTAAAGGTATGTTGTGCATGATTAAAGGTAAATATCACTGTGGCGAAGTCTGTACAGAGTTGAATTATCAATGGCTGTTGATGTCATTTAACGTAGTGGTCTTTAAAGATAAACGTGTCGGGGATTGTGAATTGTGATTTCTTTCTCACAAAAGTGCATTCTCGCTTTCCGTGCAAATAATGTGTGCCCTGGTCGAACATGTAAAAAATGGATGACTTTCTCCTGAGGAAACATGTTGAAATAAGTTCTTCAGGTGAAAAATAATACATTTCATTCAAGATAACTACTGTTTCTAGTGAAAAGAATCTCAACCTTTATGAAGATTATAATTGTTCATGTAAAGTTACATTCTTCAAGAAAATTGCATATTTTTCGAGAAAAACAATATTGCTTTATCTTGAAAATAGATTTTTCCCTTAAACATTGCAAAAGCGCAAACGCATTTTACGTGAAAAAATTTACATTCTTCGAAAAAACTTGCACAGTTTTAAAATAAGAAAACAGTATGCCTCGTTGAAAGAGTAACAATTTATTTCTCAAGAACGTTTGCACGTTGGACGTTTAAAGACACAGTTTTACCAAGTATGTTCCATTCGTAACGAAAATTGCACTTTTGTGAAAGGTTTATATTGGCATTCAAAAAACAATTTCTCGAAGAAAGTTTGATTTTTCGCGATTATTGCCCTTCGTCTCACGTTGCAAACGTAGTATCAGAATAGGACTATTAGAACATGCTAGAGTAGATAAATCAATTCCTTTTATTTCTAATGACATTACTACTTTTGCTTCGATCATCACACGTGAGTGTATGCACTTTATGATAGTAAACAATACAAATAATCATGCCACCAATAATCCGACCCAGCCGCATCAACACGCTTCCACTTGCGTAGCAGCGAATCACGGCTTGATGTTATGGATGATATTGATTTCTTTGGGTTGTCCAGGGATAAATTGCAGTTTGATTTTTTAATGAATGTTTACTTAGTAATAAATCTAGTGTGTTTAAGTATTGGTAGCAGAGAAGTGTTGACTTTAATGATCTCTTGGCTTCGTATATAATTTTGCAGCGAGGCCAATAAACTGGCAAGTATGTTGGAAGACTGATCAGTATAAATTAACGAATAGTTGCTTGATTTTCTGTGTCTGTAAATCAATCACCTAAAGTCTCCGTTCCGTATCTGTTTCAGGTTTCACCGGTGATTTTACATTTCCACCAGCACAATCTCGAATTCCGCCATGCTAACTATTTCATCATCGATAGCCATCAAGCATACCTTGATAACTGTATTGAGATTATTTTGTGTCGCTACTGCAAGAATTTCTGAATACACACATACACTCTTTGTTCGAAATATTTTTTCAGTACCGTCCGCGACACCGTTTATTATTGATATTGCCATGACAACAATTCGGATTGCCGTTATGATATTTTTTGTGGTGGCGATATTCGCCACACCAAAGTCAACGGTCGCTCTTGTGGTAATTCCACAAACTGCATCGGCGAAAAGACATACACGCTTGTATTTCACGAGCCGCGCTCGTTAAGTTCCTGTAGCAGTTGGTCTTCCACTTCGATTATTTCTCTCGTCGGCAACACGCACAATCACTTCTAAACTTTAACTGTTTCTTACTGTTACAACATTCATACAGTTAAAATAAATTCTCTGCAGGTAAGTCTCCGGCGATCGTGGGGCCTAGTATCATATTCATATAGAAACAAACCAATTAAGCCATTGTATGGTGTCTGATAGGATAGTTATTGTCTCTGCAAAAATAAAGATAAAAGGTTAAAAAAAACAAAAATCAAAACATAAAAGTAAAAATAAATAAATAATGTTACCCGATCAAGCGCGTCCTTGTCTGATGCCAGTCGAGGTTTTTATCTTCTTGGCTGAGTTATTGTTGTCTTGCAACCGGGGTGAATTTGTCGGTTAAATACACTTCGTCACTGTAGTGTTTTTATACCTGGCAATGAATGCCGTGACTGGACATTTTTTGGCGTGCTAATGTGTGAAGCAGATCCTAACATATAGTTGATATTGGCATACTAGAGTGAATCAAACTGTCGATTTTTGTTAGGCCCTTTACAAGATTATATCTGAGATTATATGAGGGTCGCATACATCATAGAACGGTTGATCGTCCACTGACGGCTCTTTCATGTGCAACCGATTCCCTCTAAAAATCGTATTCACCAAATATTGCGTTTTCCCTGATCTGAGTGGTCCAATGGTCAATGCGTGAGTTTGGAAACACTTCACCATGCAAGCGTATTTTAGGTTTTGACTGTGCAAAAGAGTCAAAAACCATAAAAGCAGAGGTTTTCTTTCTTTGTGATATTTGTGATATATTGAATTTCCTTTCTGTAGCATAATCGTTGTATATAACACAATCATGTCGTTATAGCCCGTGCAATGCAGCATGAAAACTCGTACTGAAAATCAAATTTTTGTTCAAACACGTAATAACAGAGCCTCAAACTTGTGTTCGATGTTGAGCTAGGAAGTTCAAGTTTAATAAAAAAAGATATCGCAAGTGACATCGCTGCTGCATTAAGGAAGCTACTTGGAACATGTCGGACCAAATACAGTGGTCAAAGCACGTCCCTGGATGCAGCTAATGTTGGTCTGTAACAATATATAAGTTGTGAATATAAATTATGGCTAAGACAGTGCAAAAATATGTAATCATTCACTTGTAGAACGGTTATTGGGTCAACAGTGTATACAAGAATTAAAGAGGTCTCGGATACGATAACGCATTCGGGTGACACGACTTCCATCAGATATACAAGCCCTGCAAAATAAAATCACACGAGTAATTGAGTTAAAACCTGTCAATTTCATAAACGTACCCGATGTCTTTGCTATGATCGTAACCACATGTCTGTTTGGGTATATTTACAGTTGTAGGATCAATCCAAGCAAATACACCAACATGTATGAGCCGTATCATTGCTCAACGATAAAGAATTTTGTGATCAAGATACATGATGTAACTGACTGGGACAGTGGGGTCATAGCCATTTGTGTCATTTGTTTCTGCAAGCCTATTGACGGATCGTCAATGATATACCTGCACGAATACCACGTTCAATAAACAAATTCTGTTTAATATCGGTCAGTAATTCCTACTCAACATTAGGTTTTGACAGGAGCTGGTGAGGAGATTTAGTACGCAGGTCGAACTTGTGCACACTATTATCTCAAAGACATCCGCGAGCAACACTATTTTGGTGCGTAAATACAGGTCATCATAATCAACTAGGTTTTGACAACGAATGCTAACCAGACATTGTTTGCATGTGCATATTCACTGGTGGATATACGTTCGCGATGCAATGATGAAATGAATGCCCTGATTGATAGCAACTGAGTTTAGGCAAACTTGTTCCTGTCGTTCCTGTACTCTTATGGATAGATTCCTTTGCTAGTAAGTAAATCGTGTTTTCCATCGTTGGCACCAACGTATCAACTATTGATTTTGAAACGATCATTACCATTTGCTTCAAAGTTGCTCGCGAATGTTATAATTGGTCATAATGATATCTCCGAGCGAAAAGAGCTGTTGTTGGCTCCATTTTAGGGAAACCTCGAGCGATTTAAGAAAACCTTCAACTGAGACCTTACCACGATACAACATTGACGGTTCAGTTACTCCATCACATCTGGCTGCAGTATGCCAAACATTACATGGACCTTGTTCAGCAACTTGTGTTATCTTTTACTGAACGCTGCTGGAACCTTCGGTTTTCACGGAATGTTTAAATATTCAAAGTCTGCAAAAATATAATGTGAATATGTCATCGTACGTTGCAATGGCGTTTAATTTCAGAACATTTTTGGCGTGTTCTGGTTTTTCACTTATTCCACCAAAGTAAATGTCACTGTTGTCGGCAGCTGTTGTGTTGTATGCAGGTGCAGGCGAGTTGTGCATAGATACATTTTCCGTTTATACTTGCTTTGTCGGTTAAACAACGGCGAATGATTCGGTGTCCATATGTGATGAGATTGCGACTGAACCGCTCATGTTGCTTACCAACAGCAGATCAATCTTAGTTCGCCCAAGCCAACTTTTGTCTTGTATATATGTGGATAGTGCAAGCGCGTAGATGTCATTGTTCCAATGAAACACACTAACGGTGATACTGGGGTAATGTTCTTCAGTTTTGTCAAGTGTGGGCTTAGTGAATAGTACAGAAAATTATGTGACCGACATGTTGTTCCTTCTGATATTACTGGTAATTCCGCAGTTGGTCTGTGTTTTCACTTCTGGAATGTAGCGCGAATGCGAGCGACCATTTTAAACATTCCCTGTCATTAAATTTCACGTTTATTGCCGACGGCCGCGGAACAGTCTTTAATGCTAGTATATAACGCGATCTTTGGGGAAGTATGTGGTCGCACATCAGTCAAGAGTCCATCCTGTACCTGCGTAGTTGTCCAAAGTCTTAATAATCTGTTCAATACCTTTCTCAATTTCATCATTGACAACGTTGGAGTCTTTAATATTTAAGATGCTAAGTGGACCACCATGAATCCATATGATTGCAATTTGATTCTAAGCTTAATTTTTTGTAATATTAACTCGTACACTCTGACTTGTTCATGACCATACTCAACTGTTTCAGCGGCGATATTAGTTGAGATACGTCGGAGATTGTTTTTCATCGTCAACTATATGCGGACTTTCTGCTCATTTTTCCAATGTAAGAAGTTTGATATTAAACTCATGTTGCTGTTTCATAAAGTAGTCTTATAATGAGACACTATACAACTGCAACACAGCTTTCTGTGTCTCTTGGTATTTGTATATTACGCTCACGCGCAGATTGTTTCAACTGTTGTATTATTAACGATGATGTCATTACAACTGTCTGTGGTTGATCCGGGGGAAAATGCTTGTGGTTCATTTACGGGTCCTAATAACTCAAGTGTGTAAACTTTTCTCATAACTCTTGGTATTCGTATCATACGCTTTCTCGCGTTTTGCTGATTAACGGTATACATACTGGTATATTAGGAGAACCTCTCTTATTGTAAATTCAGCCAATACAATACATACTTTGAGTATTGTTATTTTATCAGGATCAGACACTGCGATCGCTTCAATTCTGGCTGTTATTTCATTAACTTCTGTATTTTTGTATAATCGTTGTTGAGTGTTTCTGCAATTATATCGTTAGGTGTTTCTACAATCATAGTTTCAGCGAATCTTTATCAGAGTGCACGACAATACGCGCTATCAGATCCTCATCGTGGGCAAAGCTGACAACGAGAATTTAATCCGACACCACATCTAAGGCATGGTGAGTCTTTTCATCTGTAAGAGTAATTTCTAACCTCTAAGCAGTGAGTTGCAAATGAACATTTTCACCACGCCGCATAGACTGGGGATTAGCATCAAATATATTGTTGTTTTTCAATATAATTTTCTTCAATGCGATATTTGTCAAATCACTGCAGGCTGATCATTACAAAGTATGATAACCGCGGTTCGTACAATGACAAATGATGACCTAAAATGTCTTGCCAATCTCGTGTACAACTTGGATACTGACTCTAAAGTTCCTCTGTCTTTACATGTATTAAGTATATCCATATATTTTGTAACTCCAGGTACATGATTTAAATTGTAGTGATTATCTATAGCTAGACTGGCGTCAGTACATAGGGTTTATTTTAAGATGTTAAAGGACTTAAGACTGCATAAATAGATGTTTACGTACGTTTTGACAGTTACTAATAGTAAAATTATTAGTGAACATGCTTATGAGATACTGTCTTTTTCCCATTAGACATATTGGTCAGGTGGTATCTTAGTATAATTAGTTAATTTCCATCGGATGGTTTAAGTCATTTGAGTCTTTTTACGATGTTGGAAATTTGCTATTTGTCACGTAGGTCGTAGTGATGGTATGCGTGTTTTAGCTTTGAGCCCATATATAAATAGACCAGACTAGCCAGTTTTCCTATTCATATTTCTTGTATTCTTGTCGTAACATCACGCCCACAAACGTGTTTTATGCTGGATTTAGATATTATTTGAGAGGGAAAAAACCATTTGTTAGTATTATTCATTGGAAATAGAAAGTTCTCAATTGTCTATAATATTATTCTGGATCTATTGTAAATTATTCACGGGAGTCCTGGACAATGCTATTTTGACAACGTCACGATTCTGAAATTAGCACAGAACATTCCAATCTTTTGGTCTTTAATAGAACTTTTTCAAGATTATCTTGGATTCACTTCCTCTCACGTTTTCAATTATGGCATTGATACTTAAATTATTTGTTACGTTTTACATAACTTGTTGCTTGTGGTTCTTTCTCCTACTTTGTTTATGACCATGGAGTAGTAACAACATGTGAATATCTTTGCACAGAGCTTATAACATTACACCATTCGCGAGGACACCTCATCTTCTAAAATATATTCTTACGAAAACGTGTGTTTGGTGATTCCATATATTATAATGCAGAATGAAGGCACCAATTTAATTAATTAATCCTATATAATCTTCATTCTTGCTACTATATTCGCCAATTACAACATTATCAATAATATTTATATGATATTCTCTTTGTTCCTCATCCACACTAAGTGGCCTAGTCAACGTCAGCGACTTCGTTCTTTCTTGCACAATATCACATAATGGACTTCCACTTTCTTTTTTCATAAAGTCTAAGTCGGCGCACTTTCCACGATATTTCTGCAGTAGACCAATTTATCAAGATACGGATATTCTTCAAGGTATTAGACCCAGGAGACTCACTTTTTTAAAAACTAATTATTTGTTAAGTAATCAATGTTTGATAGTTCTCTTCTCGTATCAATACAAATGAGGCTGGAAAGGTCCGTAGTTTTGAATAGGAACAATTAAACAAAATATAAGAATGTCCTTCATTTGACCTGATAATGGCAGTTCATAGTACCCCAAACCCAAATTCATACCTGCATTTTCCACGACTGAATGTCATTTTTTGGCACTAAGTGATGCTCACATGGCAAATGCAAGCCCTTCCCCATGATGATAGTTTTGAAATACACAGTGGACTAAACAGCTTTATGCAGTTCAAAATAGTTGCCATTCGGGCAGGTTTTGAATATTCTACTGGCCACAAGTCTCATTCTAAGGATAGCTAACTCTTCTTCATAATCGTATATTGGTATTACACTGTCTACGTATAGTGCTAATTAACAATGGGAGATGTATATTCCTCATATCAGTTTCAAGAACATGCTATTGTAATGTAACATTGATTTCAGTTCTGTTTGACCTGACTTATTTTTTTATTTCATTGATAAATAACTAATAATAAAAACACTGTATCCAGTTGGTGACCTCGTTTCACAATCGGTGACAGTTTTGGTAAAGAATTTTTTTTATTTTTATTTTTTTTTATCTTTCTCATAGTAAGAATTGTTAAGTTGAATCAAGGTCAAACCCAACGGGTGGCATGTATCTATTGTTACAAACTTCTATTTTTTCCGGAACAATGAACTTTTGACCCTCATCCGGGAATCTGTTTTGCATCCTAGTTAGCATATAACTGTTGTTTTTGATAGATGTTTGTTAGTCGGGCTCCAAACAATTGACACGTTTAGTTGTTATTATGTTGTGAACAGTTTGGATTGAATTTTTATATTTTCTTCAAATTCTTGAATGCAAGTGATTCTTTTCCCTGGAAATACATAAGTGCTCCTTCAAAATTCTTGGATGAAGACATTTATTGGAAGTTATACTGAATTCAAAACTGGAATAATATTTTGTGTGATTCAACAAAAGACTGTTGACACAGTGACACTTTACTGACCACAACAGACGTAATCGCCTTCCATTTTGGATTTCATCGAGATTCGAACTCAGTTTCGTTCAGGACTTTTTATTACTAGGACTTCTATTTTTAATTCTTGGAATAGTTTTGGATTTGATTCGTAAAACCGTAAGTTCTTTTTTCTTAATTTTTTACTTTGTATTCTAGGGAAATAAATAATTTGTTATATTTTACAAAGCTTGTTGTCTTCACTCTTTTCTGTTCCTTATTTCAAGAGCATAGACTCGTAAGAACATACTATGAGGTGTTCGAATTGCCAACTAAACGATATAACTGACTAACCGAACACATAGATGCAGCTCAGATTTAACTGGATGATGACAGAGCAGGTCCAAAACTATCTCAAAAATGGATAATGTTCTTTGTCGAATTTATCGTCAGTTTGATCAGTGCAAGTTACTGAAACATGGAAAATATTTACATAAAGGAAATCGATTGTTTAAACTTCTACCCAACATGTAATCCAAATATTATAGTAAACCAGTACTCGGAATCTTTCTCCTTTCGTCATGAGAAAGGTTCATGTAGATAACAATAACGCATATGTGAGGTTTTTATTTTATTTCCTGTTAAGAATGTGGTTACAAAACGACTGTAACTAATAAATAATAGCTTTGATATTTTATGTGAGATACCTAAATAGCATATGAACAGAGAAACCTAGAGTATTTAATAGCATTCAATTTATGTACAAATACAGGTTAAAGTAGGATGAGTTATTTTTGTTTTGTTTTTTTGTGCATGAACGTTCTTTAAACAATGTTTTATTTTATTGGAAATCTATGTTTTAAGATTGCCGCTGGTACTAAACGTTGTTACATGACAAATGTGTGCTTGACTGAGGTTGAAACATCAGGTGGGTTGCACGTGATAACATGACTTTAAACCGGAGTTTAGTCATTTTTGACACCATGATATCATATCTTAGCACTTTCAAGAAAGCTTCAGAGTTTCGTTTGTGTGTATATACATTACCCCCCTGTCAATTACCCCCCCTGCCACTACCCCCCTGCCATTAACCCCCCATCATTTACCCCCTTAGTCTAATTCCCCCCGGTTTATTACCCTCTGCCATTATCATCATTTACAAATACAGACGACGACGAATTTAATTGTTAATTGATATTATGTTGGCTTTACCACAATAAGATTCTTTCCCGTCAATTTAAGTGTACACAAACACAATATGATAAGAGTATTGGCTTCACATCAATAAAAATGGTTTTAGCAGTTTAATCTGTGCTCAATCTATACTATTGTGCCGACTTCACCTCATTGAACCTAATTCAAGCAGAAATGGTTTCTACGCGCATGCCCCAGAAAAAAAACTATATAAATATAAACCCTATATATATACGTTCCGAAAAATATAATATCACCAGAAATAATTTTACCATGGAGAAAGTTCTGAGTATACGTGAAAAGCAAAAATGATGTTGTAGTTGTTTCTCTGCATGAACACACACATGCACCAGATTCAGCACGATGTGAAGTTCTGCAAGTTAGACAAAACATTGCAAAATGAGCAGTGGAAACAGAAGAAACACCTCAACAGATTCTTAAGCCAACAAATGCTAAATTTATATTTTATTGGTATGTTGTACATTGGATAATTATTGAGAGGACAAAGCAGTTGCGAAAATAAATCACTCACCTCTGGTAAATGGCATATACTTGTAGGACGCACAGTTGTAGTACACTGAACTTGAGTGAATGTCGAAGATTTACATCTACCTTGAGCAAGGCAAAATTTCAAGACACCTTATCGTTTGTAATTATGTTTCTTTTCTCTTTCATGTATTGATTATATTTCTATTTTTGTCATTGAGGTATATATTTATGCTTGACGGTTTGAAGAAAGCACATAATAAAGGTCTTGAAATGCAAGTTGTAGCTAACAGTGCGAAGGAACTTGTAAATCTTAAAACTGTACAATCATTTTCCCATACGTTTCACCCACGCACAATTGATGCAAATACAAAATTATTTATTAGACAATACAAATTGCCGCATTGTTAGCTACCATTTATTTGCTTTTCATAACTATGTGCATGACATTGCAATCGCACCAGCCAGCTTAAACACAGATTAAACCAATTAAGCAGTTCTATCCACCTAGTTGCTAAAATACTGCATTATTTCAAAACTCACTGATTCAAGCATCACATTATTTTGAATTTTAACATTGCAGCAGCTTGTATTCACATTTATTTGATAAAACGAAAGATGGCATATAGCTGTTACTGTCTGTCAATGAGTTAAAATAGCAGTCGGAAAGCATTATCACAAGAGCTGAATTTCACATAGAATAAACATGTATAGATGCATTCTAAAAGATCAAGCTTGCCCAAGTATCCTGCAGAATGCTTCAGCCGTGTATGTGAAGAAATATCATACCCGGTCGAATGCTAAACTCAAAAAGGAGTCAGAAATATGTTGCAACAACTGAATGATTCGCAAAGATTAAAATGTCCTTTGTAGCTAACAGTAAGAGTGCACTTGTACATTTAATAATAGTACCATAATTTTTTTTCATAAGTTTAACCCACGCATAATTGATGCAAATACAAAATGATGCACTGAACAATCCAAATTACCGCAATGTCAGCTATCACTCTATTTGCTTTTCCTAAGTGTATGACAGCGCATGCGCACAAACTAGGTTCAGAAATATTTTGCAACAACTTAATGTTTTACAAAGATTTCGCTTATTGATTATTATTGACAGTGAAGATTATATAATGTTTACACCGCAAATAAGAACAGCTTAAAATCTATAAATAAATGCGTACTTTTACAAAACATTACAAAACTGGGATAACTTCTTAATGTAAACTTGTGTATGTGAATGACAACATTGTTTCTGTGGATATTTTTTTTTTGGCAGATAAAAACTATGATACAGTCATTGAAATAATTTAATTTTTAAATCTTAAACTCACTGGCGAATATTACTCATTAATAACTTCGATCTAATCCAGCAATTTTAATGAGAAGTTTCAATTTTGATGACATTTAAAATATTTAAATTACGTCTTCTCAAATCGCTATCAATCACATCCGTGACAATTAAACTCGATGATGCGAGATTTAAACTCTACAACAAGGTAAAATGTGATTTTAAGTCACAAGAAACTGATCAATAATCTCATTCCCAGCTAGGTTTGTTGAAGAGAAAAGAGATTGTGTAAATCATTTGAAGAAGCTATCGAAAGAGGAAAAAATGTTACAGGTGAATGACACTAATAAGCTGATTCCCGACTATCTACACTTTAAAGCGCTGTTTGAAGGTCTCAAGGATGATTTTACGTTTATTAACGAGGATATACAATGAGTCATTACTATTATTATGTTGACCTAAAATATGTCAAATGCAAAGGGTACATGAGTGACAATTGCAAATGTAACAACATCAGCCATTATTTACCTCAATGTTTAATTTGAAAGACATTACCCTTAATTTTGTAATTCCAAGTTATTTACAGCTGTATCAGTTTTGTGGCAAAGGGTAAAATACATTTAATAAATAACACAGTGATTATTAGTCGCTTTCTGCACAGTTAATATGCTATAGGTAACCTACTGAAACAATTAACAGTGCATCTTTCAATAAACAATTTTTTTTACACTGAAACCGTTATATTCGGCTCTCGCAATCAAAATCCCAGAAAGGGAGAAACACTGCTTCTATGTGCAGTTATGATTGTGCAGGTCAGCTAGGAAGGGCTGTTTGTTTTTTGGCGGGCTATATCATAAGCGGTCATTGTAATGTAAATGCTGACTACTGTACCCTCTTGTTCTGAATCCAATGGTACAATTAGCAGAAGCCTGCAGATCATCTTCGTTAGCCAGTGGTCGTCGATCTACATTGAACATTGGCATATGTGGCAGCCAAAACCGTATCTGCAATTCCACTCTACTTTGTTTTATAAAACTGTATTATAGGTAGCAAGCAAAGCCCGAAATTAAAGTACCTCTCTCTCTCTCTCTCTCTCTCTCTCTCTCTCTCAGGCACACATATATGAGTACCTTCATTATGTTTAATTTTGGGATGGGTTTAATATGAAAAGCATATGAAACGTTTCATATTACAGGTGACTCGGACAAACACACTTCTTAAAATGCTGGTGTTGCTATTAATCGTATGAGTGTTTCCTCACAAAGGGATTTGGTATTTATACTATTTAACGATTTATGCACCTATGAACAAACGTATAATCAACGTATCTAACTTGTGAAATGAAAGCAGACACTAAGATAGAAATTCATTTTGATAACTGTTAGATAACTATTTTCAACCGGGATAGAATAAACAAAGAACAGAATGTATTAGAGGAAATAGTTGATAGTCAAATTGAGCTCATAAGTACGCATTGAACGGTTATGTAAATGTGGTACATCTACGTTGAATCAATTTCACAATCTGAAATCTTTTTCAGCTTTCTTAGAAGAATACTATGCCTAATCTACACTATTAAATTATTGCCCGATTTTTGTATATCTTTTAGTAACTTATCGAACGCTAGTCTCTTTAAAACGTGTATGTCAGACTGATGTACGAATCCCTACACTTAACGCACACACGTACACACACACAGAGTCTCTCTTACTCACTATCTCTATCCTAAATAGGATGAAATACAGAACCAAGCAAGTTAACAGAACGGACTTGGCAACATCCCTTTGTTTGTTACCATAACGTCCGCATTAAGATAAAATTACGGACAATTTATAACCTATGCATGTCAAATACAGATGCAATATATAAATGATTGGTAGAAATTTAAAAAATAAGAAAGCCTTCAGCTTACATTGTGTTGAATTATAAGAGAAATGTTCAATGAGAAATGGGAAAATAATGCAGAAATCGAAAGGAATGGTTAGTTTAGCAATGCCATTTCGATTATAAAAAAGAAAAATCATTTCTGTAGAATCTGTCCTTATATCAGCCACTATGACGGAAGATCCAGATGCCCATATTAGTCGAACAGAGACTTGAACGCACGCAGACGGTGGTGGGGCGATTGATTTGTAAAGCTGAGCACTTTAAACCATTCAGGCACCCGAAGTCCTAAAATCAAAGTCATCAAATCAGTAAATGAAGCAGACATACACGCATAAAAGTACATTCAATGCATATATCGCTTTATAATCTGCATGTACGTAGTGTTGAAAGCCTTCAGAGCGCGATGATGAAAGAAATATATTTCGGTAACGAAATATTTTGTTTTGGGACTGACGATCTTGGTGATAAATGTTTGACTTCATCTATCTATCTATCTATCTATCTATCTATCTATCTATCTATCTATCTATGTATCTATCTATCTATCTCTCTATCTATCTTATATGAATGTAACATCCAAAGTCATTTCTCGAAATTCGATGCCTCTATAAGAGGACTATTCACGAATTGCACAACCATTCTCTCCTGTTTTGAACACTACGTAGATAATGATGCAATTGTGGTGGCTATAGCTCAATGAATAATACACATGTTGCATATTAGGGACTTCAATTCAATAGGTTTTTACATGTGTGATACCTCTCCGCAAACAGGACGTTTTGAATTTATGTCCAGGTAGGATAATTAAGAAATTTAGGTAAAAGTCTACAAAAAATGTATACCTATTTTTAGTAACAGTTTTATACACTATTTACGTATGGAAGATGGGTGACCGGATGAGAAGGTTGGTAGATAAGAAGATGATTTGACAGCATGTTAGAACAATAATGGCCATTCATTGCTAATTTAAAGCTCAAATTTTAAAATGAGTTATGATCAGTTTAATGATAAAAGTCATTGCCAAACTAATCTAGGGAAATTGGCCAAGATCACTTTGGTCTAAATTAATGTTCTGCATAATAATGTTTGCAGTAGCTACTGGAGACTACCAAAAGTAAAACGTCAGCTATATTTTCTCGTTGATTGGGCTCTATTTTACTTCTTAACGTATACAAATTTTTAGACATTTAAAGCATAAGCAATTGTTGGTAATGTTAAATAATTTAACATTGAAAATATTTAATGTCATTAACCTTTCTCTGAAATAATATAATCAAATCGACTTATTTTAGTTTATATACCACTCAAAGCCTCTACACACTCGTTCCATTGAGATACTGAGAGGTTTCTATGGGAATGGGCAAGGCTGCCAGTCTGACATTGAATAGACATAATGGACTCGACGTTTGCGGACACCAGATATGGTATATGTTATCAAAATGATATCTATGGTAATATAGATTAAATATCGCCACGTGAAAAAATAATTTTTCTGCCATTGAAAGTGAAGTTGAGTGCTGTTGTTTCAATTTATTTGTACTAGTCTACAGCATAAAATACAATTTGAATTCAGAGTTTTCTTGACAAGCGTACAAATGATTTAAAGTGAAACTTTGTGTATGATTTGTGCATTGTAACAACCGTTAATATGGAACTAAGTATAGGCGACGACACACTTAATGAACGCAGTCAATCGCATCATACTGTTTGTTGTTACGTACCATTCAGTCCTTACCTACTTGGTAGCGCCTAACATATCTCTTAATGTCTAGGATTGTTTTTATTTCAGTGTGCAATAGCAATATCCTTGACGAATTTGATTTTCAGCGATGTTCTTGATTGTTTTATTTAGCAAAATGTCGTCACAAGCCCCCCCCCCCCCCAATCGAATGGAATGATAATTTAATGATGAATCGCAGGCCACTTTTGTTTAAATGAAGTCTATCCAACGAAGCGAGAGGGTAATATGTGTTTTCTGATGAACATTCAGAATATATATATATATATATATATATATATATATATATATATATATATATATATAGATACATACATACATACATACATACATACATACATAGAGATTAAATGTGCAACATGATGAAGAAAGATGCATCTAATTCCATAAATATATATTGAAGTTATAAACTGGAATCGACAATAATGTACATCTATAATAATTTAGTATACTCATAAGTTTAGTGGCGGAATAAAGTGCATTCAATTCCATATGCAATTAATTTGCATATTTAATGTCGTGGCTTCAGCTTAAAATAAACCACAACATAGTGTCAACAAATAGGTTATTATTCAAAGTAATTGTTTTTAGCTTATAAGGTTTATTTGTCGTGTAATAGTGAGGACCAAAGGATGTAGTTTTTATCTTGAAACTTTGCTTTCAAACCATTCTGGTGTCAGGTTTGAAATTGTTATTGAAATAATAGTTGAGGCAATTTTTAGGATTTTTAAAAGCTAATTTTCTTCGGAGATTTAAATGAATCTTGATATATGCAAAAGTGCAAAAGGTAACTATCAAAAAAGTCAGGTGAAAACATACTTCGTTGGAAAATAGAAGATTAACTGCAAAAGCTAAGTACTCGACATTTATTATTCGTGTCAGATATTTTGTGACTCTACATGATGAGTGAATGAGGTATTGAAATAACCTCCTCTCTCGTTCCACTACATGATGAGATATTGAAATAACCTCCTCTCTCTTTCCTCTGCATGATGAGGTATTGAGCTTTTGTCTTTAGCTCAAAACCAAATATTGTTTAGCACAGTGTATATATACTTCAAATTATACTAAGATTCACGACAGGTGTTGAGGGAATGTATCCTAGTGAATACTACATCCTCATATGAAACTTATTTCACTGTTACCCATTGTTCATTTCTCGCTACCTTGATTTCAGTCTCAAGTACTGTTTAGGCTAGGATCATGAAACAAGGTGATTGTATTAATACATATTAAAACCACACCCTTACAAGAAAAGAAGGTCGTTGCGACCTATATTTCAAATTGTAATGACTTAAACCTTTGCACATTTGGCTGATGACCACATTGGCCTCTCATGGTCTTTTCTCTATTGTTTAATAATGCTACACTTGGAATGATCAACCAGTAGAATCTGACTTCTACGGGGAACAATGCTAATAACTTTACATCAGCTGTAGGAACAATGAATAAAAAAGAAAGCAAAATTAAAATGTATATATTTTGTACCATCTTATCGTTTGTACTTTGATAGGTTGGAAAAGATTTATTATTATTATTATTATTATTATTATTATTATTATTATTATTATTATTATTATTTGTCTTTCAAGACCTGTCACCGTACGTAGTAAGGTCGAGTGGTATTTGGATGGACAGGTAGGTAGATAAGTAGGTGGTTTGACCATATGTCGGAGCAATACATTGCCAGTTTAAGGGTCAAATTTCAGATTTCAACTTCAGATAATGTTCAAATTTAAAGATAAATGTCAGTGCCAAAGTAATCTTTAGTATGGGCACTGGCCAAGATCACTTTAGTCTAAATTAATTTTCTGCATAATAATGTTTGCAATGGCTTCTGAAAACTAGCAAAGGTAGACATGAACTACGTATTCGTTGATTGCGCTCTGTTTTTATTCTAAACGTTCACAACTATATAGACATTACAACCATAAGAAATTGCGGGTATTGTGTACTAATTCAACATCTGCATTTGTAATATTAATAATCTTTCTCTGAAATTATAAAATCAAATAGACATTTTAATTTTTATAACACTCCAAGTATATACGCAATATAACCTTGGTTGGATTGGCCCAGTGAAATACCGAGAGATCCGCAATCTGACCATGACTAGAAGGTGAGGAAAGACATTATGGATCAACATTTTCTAGGTTACTCTAGTGGCAATGGGCATGAATCTGCACAAATTTCTGCAACAAGATCTCGCAAACAGAAGTACGGCCATCACCGTGAACCCTATCACTGATCATCACCCTTCCCAAGAAAGGCAACTTGCAACAGTGTCAAAACTACCGTACAATCAGTCTTATAAGCCATCCACGAAAAGTCATGTTAAGGATACTGCTGAATAGATTAAAGCTACAGGCTGAAAAGATCATTGCCGAGGAGCAGGCAGGTTGCAAAGCAGGGCGCAGCACAACAGAGCTGATCCTCAACCTCAGGATATTGTGTGAGAGGTACCTCCAACACCAGCAAGATCTGTACCATGTCTTCGTGGATTTCAAGAAGGCATTTGACAAGGTATGGCATGCAGCGTTGTGGGCGACCATAAGACAATACAATATCAATGCTAACCTCATCACAGTAATAGAGCACCTCTATGACAAGGCCACCAGTGCAGTATACTTCAACGGCAGCATAGGTGACTCGTTCAGAACGACAGTCTGAGTCAGACAAGGCTGTCTGATCTCTCCCACACTATTAAACATCTTTCTGGAGAGAATGATGGCTGACGCGCTTAAAAAGCATGAAGGGACAGTCAACATCGGAGGCAGAACAGTCACCAACTTACGTTTTGCCGACGACATTGATGGACTAGAAGGAAATGAACAAGAACTAGCTAGCTTAGTAGAGAGCCTCGACAAAACCTCTGCAGCTTACGGCATGGTAATCAGTGCAGAGAAGACGAAATTGATTAAAAACAACACCAAGGGCATCAGTACTGACATTAGGGTCCAAGGTACGAAGCTAGAAACTGTACACAGCTTCAAGTATTTGGGAGCAATTATAACAGATGAAGGATCCAAGCCTAAAGTACTCTCCAGGATTGCACAGACATCAGCAGCTCTGACAAAACTGAAGCCCATCTGGAACGACAAGAACATCGCACTCAGTTCAAAGGTCAGACTGATGCACTCACTGGTGATCTCCATATTTCTCTACGCCTGTGAATCATGGACCATAACAGCTGACTTAGAGAGAAAAGGATACAGGCCACAGAGATGAGATGCTTCCGAAAGATCCTCGGCGTCTCATACAAAGACCGTGTCACCAATGAAGAAATACGGCAAAGGATCAAACAAGCCATTGCGCTTCACGAAGACCTCCTGACCACAGTGAAAAAACGTAAACTGCAGTGGTGTGGGCATGTCTCACGATCATCAGGACTTGTCAAGACAATTCTGCAAGGCACTGTACATGAAGAAGAAAGAGAGGCAGACAGAGAAAGAGGTGGGAAGACAACATTCGAGAGTGGACAGGCTTGACACTGAGCGACTCACTGAGAAAGATGGAAAATCGAGAGAAATGGAGGAAGCTGGTTTTTCGGTCTTGTGCGGTGCCCCAATGGTCTACCAGATTACGGGACTGATGATGATGACGTTATTCTAAATGTGTGGGTATTTCAGAACTACAGAAATTAAGGAAGTCGAGAACAGGAGGACATTATAAAGTAAAATATACAATATATAGTATATGTGATGCAAATTATATCCCTGTTAAGATAACGGTAATGGGACCACCTGAAATTAAAAGTTCTGATATTAAAGTGAAAATGTTTGCAATTGTTTCTGCTTTACACTAAAGAATGTAATAAAACTTGAATTCAAAGTTTTCTGGGTAAGCATACAAATGATGTAAAATGTGACTTTGTGCATGATTTGTGCATTGTAACAACACTTAATATAGACCTAGCTATAAGCGACAACCCACATTGTGATGCAGCCAATTAGATCATAATGTTGGCTGTTACGTAACATTCAGTCCACATCTACATGTTTTCCGTATGCACATGTAATTAAGATTAATCTTTACTGTCAAGATGAATCCATGCACTGCAAAACGAGTCGTTTGCGTTACACTTTTATGGGGGATTTATCTTCATTCTTGGATTAAGTAGTCTAATACCTGAAATTTGTTGCATCCAATACTGTAGCTCTAAACGTTTAATTTTATCGTTTGTGTTTCAAATCAGTTCTCAAGTTTGGGGGTTGGTGCTGTCAACAAAGCAACAATACGTTATGGTATTTAAAGGCCCACTGAAGAAACTGCAAAGTTGTTATTGATGTTCACATCGTTGATTTTATTATCTTAATTACCTTTCTACCATTTAGCATGCAAAACAAGGGAGGTATGAATAGGCCTTTTATCTATTTTCGTCCATTGCTATGTGGTTCCACTGGTGGCCAAGTGGTCAAAGGATTCGCCTTTACAGATCACGGACATGTCACTTCTTTCTGCGCGGGTTTGAGTCTCATCCAACGTGGGTATGCCAGAAAGATTGGAAGTAACATTCCATAGGAAAGGCTCTTCCCGGGATTTCACCTGCTTCTTCCTCAACCAAACATAAGCCCGCCATGCATAACTTATCATGTGCTGCAAAATGGCGTTAAGCTCATATAACGACTATGTGGTCTTAAAATAAGTAATGGAAAAGTGTGAGAAGCAACAAGCATTGTAAAATTCAAAAAGTAATTTATTTCCCGGGAATACAAAGTCAAAAATGTAAAAAAGGAACTTACGGTATAGCGAATTCAATCCCAAATAATCATAGAATTAGAGACACAATTGCTAATAAAATGAGTTCAGAAGAAACTTTAGTGAGAAAGCCAAATTATATCCATCATTGAAAGTGTTGATGTGTCTGTGGTGGCCCATGCCGTGATGATGTACCAACAGTCTTTTGCTGGACCACTACGATACAATCCAAGAATATATTTTTATTTGAAATTTTATTAGAATTCAAGTCTATATTTCCAAGAATGTTATATTTAAGAGCACTTTGTACGAGAAAACTCACTTTTGGATAAATTAATTGTCACATTTGCATCAGTTATTTCCCTAAAAATTTATAATGAACTGACAGTATTGTGAAATAAATCCAAAATGGTCCAAAACATTTTATCACAAGTCCAAACGCAACCAATTTCAATTTAATTCCAGTGGTATTCCAAATAAATTCTTATATTGAATGTGTTGAAGTGCCTGTAGTCCTGAATGTACTAATGATCCAAAAGCTGGAGTGTCCGATGGTATTGATGTTTCTCAGTCAATTGCAATAAATAGCAAACGAGGGATCAACACTCGCTACTTTTCATACAGTAAACTGATAGACTTATAACAAGCATGACCTTGGAATGGGAGCAGTGAAAATTTAGCTAAACAAATAAGTGAATACATATATTCGCGACTTAATAATGAATTTAAACTTGAGCCTCATAAACTTGTATTTAATGGAAATTACTACATACCGTACAATGCACGGCTATTTAATTGTGCATCAAAAGTGATTGCAGGTGTAAATGACAAACATATACGGCTGCAGTGACTAGCAGTACAGCAATATCTCCGCTGGCAAAACTACCCAGAGAAATTTAACAGTCACGGAATACTGAGAGCACAGAGAAATGGACTCATCACTGGGAGCTAACTGTGAAAAGATTAGAAATTTAAAGCAAAGTCTTACCAGATCTGAATTCCATTTCATTGAAAGACATAACCAAATGTGGTAGGAGTAAATGCAAATCACGTCCTAATATATTAGAAGGAATTTAGATTACATTTTAAAATGTTAAGTTATTTGTAGTTGAAAATGATATGGACTGAATATTATTTATATATTGAAATGTGTGAAATGTGAAACCTGGTATATTGGTCAGACGATATATGGGCAAAGAAAGTAATTACAGTATATAGATAGCAAACAATAATGGAAGATTTCAAATTATTAAAAATTAATAAACATCTATATGACAGTTCATAAGGAAGTTTCAACGTCCATCGCAGTAAAATCAGAGTCGGACTAGTCTACTGAGATAGAGGGATCTCCTATGGAGGACCCCAAATTCCGCCAGCCTAACACTGAATAGAACGTGCTGACATACTGGAATAAACATTCCGTCACAGTTCAAAACGTGCTGAAATTTCAGAAAAACTGAAGACCTTGTGGAGGAACAAAGGAACATTACGAACTTCCAAACTTTAGATGTGAGTTGATGTTATAAAACTTACATCCAGGGCCATATTAATGTAATGTCGCGATGTGAAAATTAACATTTCTGACATTTAAAGTGAATTCGTGTGCTATTGTTTCTATTTAATAGTACTGCTCGCTAGTATGCAATACAATTTGGATTCAGAGTATTCTAGATAGGTGCCTACTTTGTCTATCATGTGTGTGTTGTAACAACCATAAATATGGACTTAACTATAAACGCTGTGTCGCTGACACGCGTAATGTATGCAACCAATCGGCAGCCAATCGGCAGTCGATAGTGTAATACTGTTTGTTATTATATAACATTCAGTACCTACCTTCCTAGTAGCTCCATATATATTTGCCATCACGGTGAAGATGAATCCACGCACCGCGAAACTGGTCTTCTCCATTACTGTCTTAGTGGGACTTATCTTCGCTCTTTGGAGTAAGTATTACAGTACCTTAAACGTCTAGTATGCAGTATCTCAAAACTTTAATCTTAACTGATCTGTGTCAAATCGATTGTCATTATTGGTAGGTGGGGTGTTCTATCATCAGAAAAAGAATTAGAAATGGCGGCAAAAGGCCACCAGAAATTTTCTGACCCACTGAAATTTTGCTTTCGAGGTTTACCTCGATGAAATATTTTACTTCAGTTAACTTCGTTTCACTCAGTTGTAATACGAGGGAGAATATTAATGACCTTTTTATCCGCTTGCGTCCGTTTATTTGTCTTTTCATCAACATGTCCGCCTACAGGTATATCCCCAGGTGTGAATTTTAGCGAGATATTAATTTGTCTCAGTTGCTGAGTTTTATACGAAGTTTTCATTCAAGCTTGTGTTTGCAACAGCCTTGCATATTTTTTTGCAATGTTATCCTTTATTGTTTTATGCAGAATATGACTTTACGTCTTAATAGATTTTTTTTTACCATTGTCCTTTTACACCATATTAAATATTTGCAGTAAACAGAGTATCTTGCAAGAGAGTTCATTTCCAATGTATTTAGTAAAGACGTTAAGTCATTTATTTTTGTATGCTTATACCTTGGAACTATTAACATTCTTTAAGAGTTTCATAAATTTTAGTGGATGTGATCACTAATGAAACACACTACTGATCACATTGCGTACAACAACTGACGAATTATACTAAGAAAGAAAAATAATCGTGGTGAGGTATATTCTGATGTTGGGACATTACGTTCTTATCTTATATGATGTCATAAGACAATGTGTTATGCGACGAGGTAGTATGGCATTCATAATTGTATACAAATATGAAAGCAAACACAGTATTGTTTGAATACCCAAACTAACCCAGGAGTCATACGATAATTAATTATTCGCTTTTACAATAAAACCTAAACAATGTTTTTTTTTTTCACAACTGTTCAAAAATATAAATGCATTATTATTTCTCAGACGACATATCAATTTTAAGACTCCGAGTTTTTCTACACCTTATTTAGTTTCTGAGGACTAACTCCTTATGTATTCGTCCCTTTAATTTTTCTTATCGTTTGTAATTAGATGTTTGATTCGACTACGAAGACTTCTTCATGAAAGCAACATAGCTTGCAAATGTAATAGTCCTGGTGATCAGTATTCATGCAGTCTTATTTCATTGCAACGATACGTTTTGAAAAAGAATATATCTCCCCCCTCTTGTGTATGACTGTCCACTTTCTCATATATATATATATATATATATATATATATATATATATATATATATATATATATATATATATATATATATATATATATATATATATATATATATATATATATATATATATATATATATATAATTGGATTGTATTGCTGGATAGTTAATTGCTATTTGTACTTGTTGTTTTACATATATGCTTTGGGACTCGGGGCAGATTTATTTTGATAAAATAACACCTACTCAGGCTTTCATGTTCACCTCAAGATGCAAAAATGGTAAAACTGAACTAACCGTTGCTAGCTCAATCATTGATCTCAGTAATGTGCGAGATAATGAGGCGCTGCATAACATAAACATACATGCTATTTTTACATAAGATGAACAATTGACATTAAATTAGGCCTAAATATTTTTAGCCAAGAGGCCTAAGTATTTATTTAGCTATAGTGGGGGTGGCGATGGAGAATAGGGATCATAGAACATGAGTCATGTATCCCTTGCGAATTCACCTTATAACAGATGTCGAAGAAAAAGTACGATTTCAATGTCCTGAATTATGTGGGAGTTTCAGTCATAGTGTCTGTCGGAGTACGTTAGCTATAATTTGAGGCATCATTAATCCCACAAACACACACGGATCACGTGAGTGCCAGCTCGTATTAAGAAATGAAAATGTGATATCTGATATTGTGTCAGTGCTGGTTATATGGCTTTAAAACATCAATGAGACGGTCTCAGTGTGCATAAATTTCTGAATACGCATGTTGTTATCCTACACTTGCTATTTTGTTGTTGTTACCGTTGTCAGGTTTACAACATTGCGTTCATAAATATGAGAAGCCAGAAACCTTAATATGTTCATTGAATCTGCCGAATTTGTTCTGAGTTTACTGTGTTTACACACATTTTCCCTGCATGAGAATAATAAAGCTGTAGTACTGATAAAAAATGAATAATTCTGAATATGTGGTAACTTACCTTTATAACAACATAGGGGTTTCCACATGATAATACACGGGTCTGAGGCAAGATTATGATGAAGTTCAGGAATTTCATTGTCCTTTGCATTAAGTATTGCTAACAGATATCCAAGATATCATCCTCAGTTTATAAGATATGAGCAGAGAAAAAATATTTCAACTACGCTAGGAACATGTTAATAATAGGCAGTATCTAATTATCAAATCTCGGACAAAACTTGATTTTCCACTTTATAAGTTCTATCAGTGGCAACGTTGGGTAAATTACAATTTTATATCACTGGAACTTGAGTGATATTTGTATTACCTATCAAACACATGCATGTATATTTTTATTTTCCTACTTTAGTACGTTTGTTTCACTGATACAATACTCATTCTATGCTTTCAATTAAATGAGAGTAGTATAAACCGCTAGTATATCTCATTTTAAAGGAATTGCTTCAGTTCTTGGTAAGACATATACATAGAGCAATAT
>JAECUM010019435.1:0-17488 GCA_016617855.1 Megalonaias nervosa | reverse complement strand
TATATGTACTTACAATGTATGTGTGTCTGTATCTACTTACAATGTATGTCTGTCTGTATCTACTTACAATGTATGTGTGTCTGTATCTAGTTACAATGTATGTGTGTCTGTATCTACTTACAATGTATGTCTGTCTGTATCTACTTACAATGTATATATCTACTTACAATGTATGTGTGTCTGTATCTACTTACAATGTATGTGTGTCTGTATCTAGTTACAATGTATGTGTGTCTGTATCTACTTACAATGTATGTCTGTCTGTATCTACTTACAATGTATGTCTGTCTGTATCTACTTACAATGTATGTCTGTCTGTATCTAGTTACAATGTATGTGTGTCTGTATCTACTTACAATGTATGTCTGTCTGTATCTACTTACAATGTATGTCTGTCTGTATCTACTTACAATGTATGTCTGTCTGTATCTACTTACAATGTATGTCTGTCTGTATCTGCTTACAATGTATGTGTGTCTGTATCTACTTACAATGTATGTGTGTCTGTATCTACTTACAATGTATGTGTGTCTGTATCTACTTACAATGTATGTGTGTCTGTATCTACTTACAATGTATGTGTGTCTGTATCTACTTACAATGTATGTGTGTCTATATCTAGTTACAATGTATGTCTGTCTGTATCTACTTACAATGTATGTCTGTCTGTATCTGCTTACAATGTATGTGTGTCTGTATCTGCTTACAATGTATGTGTGTCTGTATCTACTTACAATGTATGTGTGTCTGTATCTACTTACAATGTATGTGTGTCTATATCTAGTTACAATGTATGTGTGCCTGTATCTACTTACAATGTATGTGTGTCTGTATCTACTTACAATGTATGTGTGTCTGTATCTAGTTACAATGTATGTGTGTCTGTATCTACTTACAATGTATGTGTGTCTGTATCTACTTACAATGTATGTCTGTCTGTATCTACTTACAATGTATGTGTGTCTGTATCTAGTTACAATGTATGTGTGTCTGTATCTACTTACAATGTATGTCTGTCTGTATCTACTTACAATGTATGTCTGTCTGTATCTACTTACAATGTATGTCTGTCTGTATCTACTTACAATGTATGTCTGTCTGTATCTGCTTACAATGTATGTGTGTCTGTATCTACTTACAATGTATGTGTGTCTGTATCTACTTACAATGTATGTGTGTCTGTATCTGCTTACAATATATGTGTGTCTGTATCTACTTACAATGTATGTGTGTCTGTATCTACTTACAATGTATGTGTGTCTGTATCTACTTACAATGTATGTGTGTCTATATCTAGTTACAATGTATGTCTGTCTGTATCTACTTACAATGTATGTCTGTCTGTATCTGCTTACAATGTATGTGTGTCTGTATCTAGTTACAATGTATGTGTGTCTGTATCTACTTACAATGTATGTGTGTCTGTATCTACTTACAATGTATGTGTGTCTATATCTAGTTACAATGTATGTGTGCCTGTATCTACTTACAATGTATGTGTGTCTGTATCTACTTACAATGTATGTGTGTCTGTATCTAGTTACAATGTATGTGTGTCTATATCTACTTACAATGTATGTGTGTCTGTATCTACTTACAATGTATGTGTGTCTGTATCTAGTTACAATGTATGTGTGTCTGTATCTACTTACAATGTATGTGTGTCTGTATCTAGTTACAATGTATGTGTGTCTATATCTAGTTACAATGTATGTGTGTCTATATCTAGTTACAATGTATGTGTGTCTGTATCTACTTAAAATGTATGTGTGTCTGTATCTACTTACAATGTATGTGTGTCTATATCTACTTACAATGTATGTGTGTCTATATCTACTTACAATGTATGTGTGTCTGTATCTACTTACAATGTATGTGTGTCTGTATCTACTTACAATGTATGTGTGTATGTATCTACTTACAATGTATGTGTGTCTGTATCTAGTTACAATGTATGTGTGTCTATATCTAGTTACAATGTATGTGTGTCTATATCTAGTTACAATGTATGTGTGTCTGTATCTACTTAAAATGTATGTGTGTCTGTATCTACTTACAATGTATGTGTGTCTATATATACTTACAATGTATGTGTGTCTATATCTACTTACAATGTATGTGTGTCTGTATCTACTTACAATGTATGTGTGTCTGTATCTACTTACAATGTATGTGTGTCTATATCTACTTACAATGTATGTGTTCCTGTATTTACTTACAATGTATGTGTGTCTGCATCTACTTACAATGTATGTGTGTCTGTATCTACTGACAATATGTGTGCCTGTATCTACTTACAATGTATGTGTTCCTCTATCTACTTACAATGTATGTGTGCCTCTATCTACTTACAATGGATGTGTGCCTGTATCTGCGTAAATATATGTGTGCCCGTATCTACTTACAATATGTGTGATTGTATCTACTTACAATGTATGCACACAACTTTTGATTTGAATCAGAGTTCATGTAAATTAGTAATATCCCCCCCCCCTCAAAAAAGAAGATCTAAAATAAAGCTACATATAATATAATTTTTGGATCCACTCGTAAATTCCACATTTTTCTTATTATATTGTATTTATTTTTTGGACAAATTTTCATTGTTAACAACGAAGTTTCTCTCAAGTGATATTGTTGTCAATACACAGATTTTGGTAAGTGTCAGGAGTCTCTGCCAATGGAAAATCAATATTTGCACTGCATTTTACAATATTGTTTAAAAATTGAATTTATATGATTAGAGAGGTGCCTTCCGAGTGGTGCCTTAGAGCTTGCAAATGTAGGTCGTTAACTAGAGGTACACTTCAAAGAGATTTTACAAGTTGCGTAAATAGTATATCTGATTGAAATGACGGTTTAGTTGGTATGCATTTTTTTTTTTCAAGTAATTCTGACTGTTAAATCACATTATATTTACAACAAAAATTCAGTAGACCACATGTCACTATTATAGAGTACGGCAGTTTTCAAAAGTGTGGCGAAATTGTACTTTGTAGCAGGGCTAGGTAAACAATCTACATATTTTAACCCCCTTTATTTTATGATTCTTCAACGACAGATGTTAAACTTCCATCTGAAGTTCTGTATTTCTAACATGTAATTATGCATTGTCCTGATATTGCTGTCTTTTTTTAATAAAATCATGAGATTTGATTTTCCTCTATTGAATTTAGGTAGAACTTTTTAAAAAAGCAATGGATTTGTCAAGTATGGAAAGCAGAGCTTCTTTGATTTCAGCGGAGTGAGACATGATCCTACTTGCATCATTAATACGTATACAAAACAGTCTGGCTAAGATCGTCTCCTTGTTTAACTGCTACATTTGTTTGGTATGGTTATGCTAAACAATTTTTAACAACCTAACTAGGTGCATAGCTGTGAATAGGTTTGATTATATAACAAAATTGCATCCAATGCACAAATGCAGGAGATTCAGAAGCAACCTTTCCTTCCACACAGTATCAAATGCACAACGAAATCCTTAAATCTGAATCATTTAAAGCTTTTTGTATCTTTCTAAATACAGTGATGTATTTATTAATAATTGTTTTAATAATAAACATATTATCCCAGGTCCTTCTTCCTGTCGAAATCCAGCTGGACTATCTGGTAAAATATTTTCACCTTCAACATAGTACAATGCTATTTAGTATACTTATAGATAATTGACACGGCAGCTATTGAGAAACAAATTGTTTTGACAAGGCAGTTATTAAGGAAGAAAGTGTTTTGCTCCTTTTGAGCGATATCACTTGGTGCATCAAAACCGTAAACCAATTCTTCAGATTCCACGTAAATCTTACATTTTTCCCCATCGGAAAACAGAACATAGTTGTCCTTTCTGACATGTCAATGAAGTTTGATTTACGCCTTAGCTAATAATACATATGCCCCAAGGAAAGGCTATCAGTTTAGGTTTTATGTTTGTAGTTGCATCATGTTACGTAATGGACATCAAACATATGGCGTCTACACTGCTACAGGTCTTTGCAAAGCATTCCACACGGTTAGGCAGTTATCATGCCTGTTCGATTATGCAATATTATGCAATATTTCTCAGTCCACTCCCTTGAACGGTACACCTTATTCATGTATCAGGTTACATGTAGGGATTATTTTCTGTACGAGACCTATCATGTAGCATTTGGATAATACTACTACTAGTGTAGTAGTGGTAGTAATATTTTTAGTAGAATGCTACATTATAGCAGACTCTTAATGATAATAATCTCGTCATGTGACCTGATACAATAATAAAGGAGACATTCAAAGGATGCAACCTCCGTACTTTGATGACAAAAATTAGTTTTGAATGGCGCTTGAACTTAATTCAGCCTTGTGCTAAAAATAAACCATGATGTCATTGCCCCGGCTGCGGCCATATTTTTTTCGGACAAAGCCGCTAGCGACGCGTAGTAACATGTATGCTGGCAGCATTTTGAAATCAATTAACAAGCTATATATTCTTCTGGAAAAGTAATTATTTAATATGGTGACCACTAAGCATTGTTGCTATGGTTCATGTACAAGTGATTCGAGATACCAGAAAGATGGTGTTTGGTTCTTTGGAATTGGACACGGTTTTCCAAAGCCTGACAAGGAGAGAGAAAGGTGTATGCGATGGGTACATCATTGCGGCCGACGTGATTTTACCATAAATAAATGTGACGAAGGATACATATATATGTAGTTTGCACTAACTAAAGATATTGCCAAGCACAGGATACATATTGAACGGTCCATTGAGAGAATTAAGAAATTTAGACTGTTACAGAAAGTAATCCCACTCAGTATTCAGCCTGTCTTTTCTCACTGTGTATTTATTATAGGTTCAACTGTTTAGTCAGTTTTCAAAATCCTAACAACACTTCATTCAGACAATTTAATTGGGGGCAGTTCCCTTGGAATTTGCATCTCAAAATATTCAGGGCATATGTATTGGTGATGAAATTCTATCAACTTGTGCATTGTACTGTTCCAAAGATTCATCAAATCTGGTCCTAAGAATTACACAGTCTACATCTGACCAAACCACAATGTCACACCAGGGAACATTCATCACAGCCATCTGCAATAATAATAATAATAATAATAATAATAATTAGAAGAATAACAATAGCAAAAATAATCGTTAATACATATAACAATAACTTTTATTACTTACATACCCATGCAATTATGCCAATATTACCGGGATTATTTTCGATAATAATAATAATAATAATAATAATAATAATAATGAGTAGAAGAATAACAATAGCAAAAATAACCATCAGATAACAGTAACAGTTATGGGGTGCCTTATTGTTTCAAACGGTATAAAACCATACAAGAATGTACAGTTATAAATCAAACACATGTCAAAGTGACTTCTGGTTTGTATGATTAATGTATACAAAAAATATACTGCAGATAGGGAAAAAAAATTGCATACAGAAGAGTATTGAAAATACAAGATACAAAATGAACGATTCAAGAAACGATCGTAGTCCAGAAAACATAAATACACTAGGTTCCGACATGTATAGTATTTGTTTTGACTCACCTTTTAAGCAGTATGCTTTTTTCCGTTTTTGGACAGGCCTCGACATTCTAACCATCGCTGTAACTGAATATTGGAATGCTCATCTATATTCGGATGAACAAATTTAGCGCCTGGTACATCGTTTTCAGTAAGAAGAATAATACGGAAAGAATCACTGGTTGCCATTAGGCTGGTTCGCCTTGTCCGAAAATCTATTTTTAGAAACAGATGTCACTACGTGTGACGTATCAAAGAGGTAAAAAGTACAAGCGCCATTATGACTTAAGGAAATTACATAAATGGTTTACGATGTTTAACGAAACTGAACCCAGATAAAGCGAGTTATGTAAAGTATAATTGCAAATAAAAGTTTAGTTATCCAGATATAAAATTATATGATAGAAATTTTGTCTCGATACAGGTACTGAAGTTTGTTTGTTTATTTCATTCAGGTGATGGCAAGTTGGAAACTCATATTAATATCTTTTCATGTTTAAATTTGTCTCAATCAGAGAGTCACATAACAGTATGTTATTAGAGTCATTACATGCTATTTGTACAACTCTCAATCAGTCTTATTCAGAGTGTCACACAGCAGTATGCTATTAGAGTCATTTAGAATTAAATAATATTTGTACAACTCTATAGCAAACTAAATATTATTTGTCTTCTTACAAACCATATAATATAACAGGTCGGCCTTTGTTCCAAAGAATACGAAATTTGATGAACTAGTAAACTTCTCATATTGACAGGCACAATCGTAAACTTCTCATATTGACAGGCCCAATCGTCGGTGTGTTTGTTTGTGTGTGTGTGTGTGTGTGTGTGTGTGTGATTTGGATTTTTAACTTAGCTTTTAACAAATTTTCAGTCATATCGCTACGATGTCTGCAGTGTGGCAGTTTATAGTGATGTTTAGCATTGGGGCATCATGCTGCAGACAAGTAGCATCATGTCCCATCCGATCATATTATCCTGACACAGCGTCTAGCGAGGCAGCTGTTAGTATCCTTTTTAAAGTCTTTGGTATGACTCGGCCGGGGATCGAACCCGCGACCTCTCGCATCCGAGACGGACGCTCTAACCACTAGACCACCGGAGCGTCCGGAGGGGGCGGAGCCCATTGAAGCATCTGGCTTGGGCCTCAAAAACTAAGGGGCCTCGAAAGCATTTTTTTCTATTAAAAACAATTCTGAAAATAATAATTATACTTTGCCGTGTACATAGTTGTCTTTGAAAACGTTATATAGTATAATATACGGGTTTGTTTTGGCATTTGATTTATTTCCAAATTTCAATATAACCAAGGCCCGAGGGGACTCAAATTCTCCAAGTGGCCCGGGTCTCTCTTAAGCTCTTTAGGGGCCTGTACCACCTTATCCTTCGCGTCTGTCAGTATAAGATTGACTAGTTTATTCAACTTCATAGTCACTTCGTCTGTCCAAAGACATATAATTATATACGGTTAAATGTTTTTTAGTCAGAGATGGTTTTTCATTGTATGGCAACGTAATGTCATATGCTTATTCATATCTCTTGGTCATTCGTCATGTCGCATGGTCATGACGTCATTGAACTTGACGTGAACTCATGTTGTTAAGTTCTTTGTGTGTGTGTGTGTGTGTGTGTGTGTGTGTGTGTGATTTGGAATTTGAACTTAGCTTTAACAATTTTTCAGTCATATCACTACGATGTCTGCAGTGTGGCAGTTTATAGTGATGTCTAGCACTGGGGCATCATGCCGCAGACATGTAGCATGATGTCCCACCGAGTCACATTATCCTGACACCAGGCCGACCAGTCCTAACACTAACCTATTAATGCTGAGCGTCAAGCGAGGCAGCTGTTAGTACCATTTTTATAAGTCTTTGGTATGACTCGGCCAGGGATCGAACCCACGACCTCCCGCATCCGAGCCGGACGCTCTAACCACTCGGCCACCGGAGAGGTCTTTAAGTTCTTTACTTAAAATAGTTGAAATGGCAGTTTGTACTAGAAACCCATTTTACAATCGTATGAATGTTCCGACCGTACTCAGAGCATACCGAGAACAAAGCAGCATGTGTATATCCTTTATCAGAAAACTTGACAAACCCAGTACGTTAGCAATGTATCTATATAATCCGGGTGTGTCAATTTACCCCAGGGCGCGGGCAGGATAAGAAATTTTTAAAGCCACACCCTATGATGTAAACAAGCAAATAAAACCGGGTCAGCGTACACATCTGCCTGGTACAGCCTCAGATTGGATACCCATTCCAAATTTAACAAGAGTGTGTGCTGGGTCTATTCCCACTCATGAAAGCTTTCCATTCCGGTAGCATGGAACTTATTGTTCCGCTACCTGACGGCTAATTAACAGCTCTCTTTGAGAGCATTAACGCATGGGGGACGAGGCTCTTATTCCTTTTTTTAGGAAAAATTAGCAGTCCGCCGTGCGGATATTAACCAGTGGCACATGCCCGTTTGGGCGCACGCCACTAATTTAAATATAATAATAATAACATCTGCCTGGCGAGCCGTAGGTAGTAGTGTAGGACGTAACCGCTGCTCTTATCTGATACAAACATGTTTTATTGGTCACGTCCTGATGCTTACCTTTACATCATACACAAAGGGACATATAAAGGACAGTTTAACAACAGACGGAAAGAAGGGCAACATTGGTCGACTTTAAATGAAACTTAAATGAAGTAAATTATCTACTATTTTCAAAATTCGAAAAAGGAACAATTCTTTTCATAGTAATAAAATAACATTTAGCAGCATTTTTTAAAAATTGTCATTTCTCTGTTTAACAATACGAAAGTTATCCTTGTTTTTAAATAAAAGTACCCAAGAGAGTAAACCTAGTGGAAATAAAATGTCTCAGGAATTCTAGCGTGGATCAATCAGACCATTGTGTAGCTGTGACTTTGCCATACAAGGGTCCAGAACAGCATACAATCCATTGAAACTCTCAAAATAAAAAAAAAATCTGATAATGTCGCTGGATTGTTAACAAATTTGTTAACGTTCTCAATAAAAAAAACATAAATCACATACATACACACATTTCATAGTTTGTTTATATTTTGGACTAATCAGATCAGATATGTGTAAATTTGATAGGGTTTCACATCTTCCCGAAAATCATGCAAAGTATCAGACTTTAAACACGAACAAAGTATATAAAAGGGGCACGTATAGCTCGCCTTTGTACCAGGGCATTCAGCCTGCTCTAAAAATACATGAAAATATTGCAATAAATCTAGTATATGTTCTATTTATATTTACGTCTCCGTTTATAGCTTTGTTAGATTTTAGTGATTATTGTTAATTGTGGGGAGTGGTGTTGGTAAGATCAGCCATTTTTTAGGAGCTGACGTCATAATGTACCGTATTCACGAGATTGTTTAGTAGCATGGATTAGTTTCGTAAAATGTGCCCCCCCCCCCACCCCCAACTTCTGAACGTAAAGAAATCTTGGGATATTCTAATGAACAAGTAATTTAATTTGAGATAGGACAAATGTTTTGTATTAGGTGTCTGGGTCGTATTTCATTTTGCATGACGTGATGTGCCAATCTTTGCCTTAGAAAGTTTACTGATGGACAATGTAAATACGAAACAAGTAAATCCTCGCAAGTTAAATATTCGTGATTTGTGGTCATTAGGTGATTAAGAAAAATTATTTGTGGTATTGGCACGTTTTAATAACCCTTCAGTTGACAATGACTGTTGTCCTACGGTCACTGGAAATAGGAGAAACTTGGACCTTAAGCCAGGCTCACGCAGATTTTGTTTGATTCAGATCCTACGTAAAGATCTGACAGCGAAAGCTATGGGGCCATGTTCTGGTGACCTATGTTATTACCATAATCGTTAATTTTATCAGCTAATCAGATGAAGTCATATACCTTCGCGTTTGAAAAACTGAGGAGTATGGAATCGGGTCACAATTAGTACTTCCAGTTCAGTACCCACGAATATAGTTCTAGTCTATTTTTAGAACATTTTTTTCCTCTCTCATTTTGGTGATGATAGAAGAGTTATATTTATGCATTTTTTGTAGGGATTTAAAGGCAATTGTTTATTCTTGAGAATATGAGATTATGGTGTGGTTGTATGTGTGTATTTCAGCGACAGTGCACAGTAAGTAATAAGGCCTTGGTGATGATCCGGAAGTGAAATCTGTGTTCCGTTGCATGTTGCTTTGTTTACAGTCCAGCCTCTCAAAAAAATGCCGGTGAACCTTTGACAAGAACTTCACCGTGAAGTCATCTTTGAAGGTATTTTAGATTAACATATGATTTGTACTGATTGTCACACAGCGGAAAGTTCAGTGCTGAGAAACAAATGTAGAGAATATATAGTAGAATTAATTGTGTTCTATGTCCGCATGGCTGAAGAGCATCAATGTGTACCGAGCGATTTGATTCGCTTTAAAATTTCTGAAAGCTGCATTTCCACTGGCTAATTCAAAGGTCACCAGAACACGACCCCTAAGCGGTCGCTGTCAGATCTTCAAGTAGGACAGTGAGTTATCTGATTTTAATCAGACTGCGAAACATCCTTGTCTGTTATGTTTACATTCATCGCTGGTACTAGCATTGTGCTGATGGACTTCACGATATATATATGGAATAATTACGCACAGAGGAAAACAAATTAAAGGAGCGACGCCTATCGGTAACAAGCAGTTGTAGAGACTTTTAACAGAATCTCCGGTAGCAGATATCTATCAGTCACGCTAGAGAATAGTTAAACAAGAATAAAAGAGCCGTCTAAAAACAATATGGCGGAAAGGCTGTAATAGTCGCATATCGTCTGAGAGAAAGAAATCTGGATAGATTAAAATGTTGTCAAGCCACTGTCTGATAGCGACGAGACGCAACTAATATATTTTATGGCATCATTCTGAAGTGATTGTCCCTTTTGCTCACTGAGCGAAACTGTGAACTTTTTCTAATCGATCTTTTAAAAAATTGTTCTACATAAAAAGAGCCCCCTCCCCCCTTCCAGTTATTGTATTATATTGGTTTTTCTTTCTTTCTCTCTTTCTTTCTTTCTGGTGAGATTATTTTATATTGAACTCTGTTATTATTTTGCATATGAACTTGACCGTCTCAAAAGTCAAACACGATATTTTGCTATGATATCTCATTTTTTTTTTTTTTTTATATCTAACTATAGATTCTAAGAAAGATACAAAAAGTTTAAGAAATTATTTTATAGGAAATGAAAAAAGAGTTATCCACCGATTTTAGCTCTAAAAAATCTGAACCTTGTTATGATAATTAGGCCATAATTCTCTGCCATTGCCAAAAATATTACAAATGAAAAAATACGATAAAATTAAATTTAAAAAAAATAAATAATAATAACTTCTTTAAATAAAATCTGGTTACCGTGCCAAATCTTTGCGAGTAGCTCTTAGCCACGATCGAACTGTTTGTTGTTATTTTGGATTTAACGCCTTTTCTCAGATTTTAAATTCTCATGGCGGCCAGTATTACTGATGGAGGAAGAACTCTGGAAAATCCCGGTAAGAACCACCAACCACGGGAAGCTAACGGCGAGCTTTCTCACAGACAACACACATAAATAATATACCAAGAAAAGCAAATAATACCCTAAAGTTTAGAAAAAGAAATATACAAACCAAAGTACTGCCAATAGGCTACAAAAAGGCGTCTGTCCACATCATTGCTGTGCAAACGTATGACAGCCTTGACGGAGAACAATGAAAAAAAAATAAAAATAGAAATAGTCCAGAGATCAGATATACATTAAATGCAAAAGACTATTTCAGTCAGTGTAACATACATACTTGATCAACTACAGTGACAGTGCCTAGAAAAAAGTAGAATTCCAAACTCCCTTATCTATAGTACAAATCCTTGAAAATACAATATTTTGATCGTGGATCACCAAAATCTAAACCCATTACATGCATGCATACAATATTGTGCAATATCTCTCCTCATCACCCCACCCCACCTCCAAAAAGCAACAAGAAAATAAATCCCCACACCCCAAGAAAAGACTGTCAGTTTACAGCAGAAACTCGACTAGCATTAATCATTCCACTGCTGGTCTGTAAGATATAAAAACAAATAAGTGAACAAAATCTCTTCAGGTATCTTTCCACCATTCTTTTTCCAGATTTTAAATTCTAAATAAGTTATTGAAATTACATTATCTTTGTATTAAAGCTCCTTTCTCAGTTGTCATCTTTCTTAGCCTTCCCGTAATAATTAAAAATTATTTTGAGGGAGCGGCGTGCAGAATGAGAAGCGTAAAGATAAACTATATACACCACGCATCGCATTCGATTAACGATATATCGCGATAACCATCGTTACCTTGATTATCGGCGATTGTAAATACTCGTCCATTCTAAAGCAGACCATTGTTTCTTAACTTCTTTTTAGTTAACCCCCATCCCCCGCACCATTTATAACACAATACAGTAGCATCAAGAAAGATGAAGCGAAACGGTTTAGACTTAAATGATTTTTTCAGTTGTTTTATTTAGGATAACAAAATAAATATCTTTCAGTTTCAACACTTATACAGTCATCAAGTCGGCAACTGGGTAACCCGTCAAAACAGCACCGAGTTATAGCTCACAGACAAAAACCCCTGAATTAAGACAACCCAGTAAAATTAGCCCAGTTATTGAACTTTATAAATGATATTAAATGTTATACGAGACTCTCAAATAGTAATAATTTGTTACTAAATTCGTTAATATAGTGATTATCGCCCTCCTATAGATAAACCCATCGCTTTTCGATTTTGTTACTCCATTTTATTTAACTCCATTTTATCTGTGGGCACGCCTTTGACCTTTAGCTATGATAAGCTGTTGGTTTCGTGTGTGTCCCCCTCCCCAACGGTTCTTATCCGAAACATTTGAAGGCTTTTATGTGTTCATGTTACCACCCTCCGATGTTATGTCTTGTTTCTTTTGTAAAAGATCAAAAAGAATTTTGTAAGAAAATTGATTTAATAGTAATTTTGTTACAGGGGCTTCTCTTTAGTTTTAATACTTCTTGGACGAGTCGTACTTTAGGGTTCATGAATATTCAGGATCACTATTTCTTCCTCTTTTCCAGTACTTGATCATTCATTATAGGCTCCGTACCCCCCCCCCCTTAACATATTCGTCAATGGATAGTTTCCATTGCTAACATCATGTGATCGTGGCCAAAGGTCGACCTACTGTCCGTGTGTGCTATGTGTATCCTATAGTTTTGTGACTGCTGTAGGAATTTTTGTTGCGACTGGCCTTTTGTTCAGTCAAATTCTTTATGGTTTTCGATATTTATCTATATAATTTTTGTTTACATGCTCACGTCACTTATTTATTTATTTATTTATTATACATATGAATAAAATCTTTTACAAATCTAGCCACCCAACTGAAGTTGAAGCTACCATCCAAGGTGTAGAGAGGTGTATTTCCGATGTGAAATCATGGGTGACATGTTGTTGTTGTTGTTGTTGTTGTGGGGCTTAACGCCATTTTTCAGCACACGATAGGCTATACATGGCGGCCAGTATCAATGGTGGAGGAAGAAACCGGGAAATTCCCGGAAAGAACCACCGACCCACGAGAAACTACCGGCAAGCTTTCTCACATATCCACATTCGCCAAATCCTAGACTAGAACCCACGCAGACAGAGGTGAGATGGTAGTGATCCGTAACGAAGAGCGCTTTAGACCACTCGGCCACTCGGGGCCCCTGGATGACATGTAACATGCAACAGATGAATGATGATAAAACTGAAGCCATTCTGATTACAGCACAAAGACTTTCTCATTCACATCCTTTACCTCAGACAATAAATATCAGCAACACCAACATTAAATTCACACAGTCAGTAAGAAACCTAGGTGTTACTCTCGACAGTACTCTCTCATTGCACCAACATGTCAGGAACATATGCAAGGCTGCATATCTTGAGCTGAGACGAATCAGCTCCATTCGCAAGTATCTTTTAGTTGATGCCACTAAAGCACTTGTGTGTTCCTTAGTACTTTCAAGATTGGACTATTGTAACTCATTTCTGTCTGGTTCGTCTCAATATCTACTCCAGAAACTTCAAAAAGTTAAAAACACAGCTTCTCGGATCATCCTTAGAGTACCACGATCAGAGCACACCTCTCCCCTGCTCTGTACCCTACACTGGCTATCCATTCGATCCAGAATTAAACGCAAAATTTGTTCTCTGTGCTACGTTTCACTGACGGGCTCCAGTCCAACATACCTATCCGACCTCACCCATGTGTATACACCTGCAAGATACTTACGCTCACCTTCTGACACTCGTATTCTCATTATTCCCACTATGAAAATGAAATCATATGGACAACGTTCTTTTGCATACCAGGGCCCAGCAACGTGGAACAAATTGCCCACTGAACTTAGACACAAAGACACAGTGATCTCATTCAAGAGCGCTCTTAAAACTCGCCTATTTCAACTGCAAGAACAGACTTAAAGACCTAATAATGTTTCCTTACCTTAAATATTTACAGCATGTTTTGTTTTCTAATTTTGTGGTGTTTGTTTTTATTTTTGTAATCATATCATTATATATGTCTTTTAAGTGTTGTCAAATGCTGTAAATCGCTTAGAGCTTCTAAAGATTAGGCGCTATACAAAGTCCTCATTATTATTATTATTATTATTATTATTATTACACAATGTTGCCATATAGCTTTATTTCCATGATGCATTCATAAGCATGTCTGGTCCTTTTTTTGTACCAGATAATCGTTTGGTTTTTGAATTTTGGAATAAGACGCATTTGCTTAAGTGTATACAAAAATACAACAACAAAAAAAGCAAAACAACAAACTAGTAAAATAAAATATTGTGTTTATGCTCTGTGTGTTTGTAGTGCAGTTTTATATAAATGTGTCTTTGGGTGCTTATAGCTTATATTTCCAAATGAAAAACTACTTTTTTCTTTCTTCCAAAGTTAAGAGTGTAAGTAAAATTTTTTAAAAAAAAACAAAAACAAAGAGAATTAGGGATAATTTGAAGGTATTATTATCCTTATCTGACATATAGGAAATGTAGGTGTTCCCCATATGGATCTGTACTGTTTGTCCGACGATCCACACATGCGGTTTTCATCTACTCCACATTTCTCTATGACTGATGTAGGCCTACGTTTTAATCAGACCCACGCTGATACAAAGTTTAATTAGTGTTTCTAGGCCTATCTATACATTGTCTAATTACCGTGTTTGCTGGAGTATATAGATTAATTAGTGTTGTGTTATGCCGGTACATCTGGTTTAGGTCAACAGCGTTAACTTTAGCATGTTTACAGCATGGCATTTCTCTTTCACTGCACCATCGTAACATAAATCTTGTTCATGAAGTGAGCTATTTCATGCAACTAGGAATGTCCCTATCAGTTATACATAACTGTTACGCTTAAAATGTCCCAGTTTTAATTCGCAGATATGTAGGCTTATTTCGGCAGATGTGATTTGAACGTTCATTCATGCGGAGCACATGTTGTGCATTACTGCTACTATGTGTTGTCGACGGATGTTGTAAGAAAGGTATTTCTTTTCTTTGTGGAGGGTGCTCTCCCTGTTTGATCTTTGCAGACCATTTAGGGAGGCCCTCCTGCCCTACATGTAAAGATGTGCTATGTTTTATTTTTGTTCTATTATGTTAAAGTCAATTGTTAATTGTTATATTGTTATGTAATGTAGAGTTCTATGCTCTGTAATAGTTGTCTGTAATTTAGAAATAAATTTTTTTTTTTTTTTATTTTTTTTTTTTGTAAGTACGAATATATTCTGTACTGTATAATTTCATTTCATTTTTTTAATTTTTTTTTTTATTTATCTTTTAGAAGTATATATGTCTCCATTTGTTCCTTAAACCATTCTTCATCTAGAGTTTCATCATCTTCAAGTAGATAAAACTCCATTTCTTTCCTCTGCAGTTCTTCCATTTCTTTTTCCTCCTTTTGGCTCTTCTTTGTTCTCTCCTAATTTCTTCCTCTCCTGATACCTCAGCTATTGGGGTTGCCTGTTGTGTTTTTTTTTTGACTAGTTTCTTTCTCCTTTGTTGTTTCTGCCCCTAATGTTGCCAAAGTCAATGCCTGTTGTATTTGTGGATTTTGCTTAGTCTTTATAGTTGTCATCGATGCTTCTCCGAATTTTTGTTTAAAAAGTTGTGGTTGTTGTTGCTGTTGTTCCATTACGCTTGGCTGTATATGCAATGGGTTTGTCTCTTGTACTTGTTGTTTTGGCTGTCTTAGTTGTTGCTGTTGTTGTGTAGATGTTTTCTCTTGTAGTTTCTGTAATTGGTTCCCTGGATTTGTTGTTCCCTGCTGTGTCTTGGACTCTATATTTGTTATTGTTCCTATTGGAGTTCTTTGTACTTTTGGTTGTTGTTGTTTTGGATCTTCTGTTTTCTGGCAGGTTTCCTTATTTCTGGATTTTTGTTTGAGATGTTGTGATTGTTGTTGCTGTTGTTCTACGTTCGGCTGTAGATGTTTGGGATTCGTCTCTTGTATTTGTTGTTTTGGATTTTGTAGTTGTTGTTGCTGTTGTTCTTGGTTCTCTGTGTTTTTAGGGCATTTGTGTGGAGCGTGTCCTTTGTTTCCACATTTGTTGCATATTCTATCATATATGCACCCCTTATACCACGATTTCGCTAAAAATCCAAATAGGTAAAATGCTCGTTTCACTTCTCTCAATTTGCTTTTTTCGATTTCGAAAATCCTTATTCCGTTGTAGATATTGGTCAAAGGAATGGTTGCTAGTTTTGATGACATAACTTTGATGTTGAACTTCTCTTCGAACTTCTCTACTGTTGCTTGCAAAGGTACTTCCAGTGGAATACCTGATATATGTAACTCTCCTGTTTGCTTCTTTATTTTCCGCATAATTGGTGTTGGTTCTCTTACTGTTACTATTTGTCCTCTAATTGTCATTTCCCCGTTCGGCAGTATAGGTTGTGTCCCTTTTGGTATTAATATGTATCCCTTGTATCCGTTGGGGTTAATAGAATATATTTGTTTAACGTAATCCGGGTTTAGAACCTTAATTGCTATCATAACATCTGCCGTTCCTGGTACCAAATCTCTTGGTATCTTTGATGTATCCAGTTCCTGCGTCCCTTCTCTGTATAGACATTCTAAAAATGCTCCTTCTGTTGTCTCTATTCTTCTTGTCTTGAAGAATTTCTCCATTTGCCTAACTCCCTTGTTTGCTTTGTGGGCAGCCATTTTCTCCCGTGCTCCTTGTTCCTCTCGTGAGTTATTTTCACCATTCATTTTCCTGTAGAGATCTGCAGTTAGTCAATAGTATTGTTTTGTCTTGTAGTTTGTTTTTAAATCTTTGATTCCAAAATTCCCATTTGGCAGAGTAATATTTTCCTTTAAGTCTGCTTGGTCCTAGCCATTTTGAGTTTTATTTACCAATGACTTTACTTGTCCAACAGGAGTTTAAGAATCAATTAAGAAGAAAGGTATTTCGAACTGATTTGACATTTTGATCACACGACTAGTCTACTTACATCTTAAATGTATGATGCCTTGTGTAGTTGCATTTTATTTGTAATCATTTAGGTGGAAATTTGTTGAATTCATTCTTTAGCGTTTCTCGTGTTCTTGGGTCTTCTTGTTTATACGATTACGTCACTTTCAGCATAGAATGTTTAATGTTTGATTTTGATTGGTCAGTAATTCTTTCTTGCCCGATGATCGCAAGCGCTAAATTCTGATTGGTCAATAATAATAGTATAAAAAGAGGTCAGCGTTCACGTTCGCCCTTTGCGGAGGTGGCTAACACATTATTGATACTAGGGCTGTCCTTTAGTACAACTGCACTGAATTTGAAATAAGTACGGACGGACGTTTTTGGGCGTAGGCAACATCCATAGCTCCCAGCGCACCGACTGCCGAGACCCTCTCCTCCTTTCCAGACCAGAT
>JAECUM010019434.1:0-39512 GCA_016617855.1 Megalonaias nervosa | reverse complement strand
AAAGTCTATAGAGTAAACGTGCTAAGAAATTGAATAATGAGACACAGCGTATAATACAGAAATTTTTTGAGGCTGCAACCGCCGTAGATATGAATTTTATATACTGAGCAGACTCAATCTAAACTATGTATTTACAGCAATATAACTGTTCGAACAAAATATATTAAGTAAAGGTGCTAACAAATGAAACACTGAGACGAGCGGCATTATAAAACGAGACTGTAGAAGCCGTATAACCTTGTAAGAGATTACTCCGGATGCAACCGCCTAAAAACCGAACAAATGGAGAAAACAAAAAAAAAAACCTAAACAAACATATCATTAACAACAAGATAGCATATAACAATTATATACAGGGAGGTATGATACGGTGGAGGTGGGACAAATTTCTACAGAAGAAGACAACACGTCCGCACCCCAGAAGAAAATTGGCTCAACTGACGCCAAAGTCCCTAGCAGAGAGAATCCCTCCGCGCGAAGTCGGTGCAAAAGCATTGCGATTGGCTGGGCAGAACACGTGATTAAAAACTTTAACTATATTGGCCCTTGACAGCGCGCTACGTGAAAAATTTGTCGGGAAATTGTAGACCCAATCACACCTCTCATAAATGTCCTTACGCGAGCGGAAATGGTTTTATGTGATGTGTTCTTACACATGTAGAAGAGGCGTGCAAGTTATTGTCAGAAAGAAAGTGAATGAAAACACAGGTTTCTGTATTATTAACTTGTTTGATGAGATTGTAAAATTAAATGTGCATACACCAGCCGACTCTTTCTGACATCGATAGAGTCGAAAGGAAGATAGAGAGTGAAAAGACAGAATTCCAGAGGTCAGCCGTGCAAATATTACAAAGTCAAAGTATATGGGTACATGATTAAAACAAAGACAAACGTTGTGTTTGATGCTGGCCACTTTCGAGACTTTGTATTGAACATAAACGATATTAGTGAACCAAAAATTTGCTATGTATTTCCAGCATAACATAACTATTTGGACAAAGTCTATAGAGTAAACGTGCTACGAAATTGAACAATGAGATATAGCGTATAATGCCAAAAATGTTTGAGGCTGCAACCGCCATAAACAGAAATAGAGCAAATAGAGTTTGCTGCATTTCTGACAGCCACAAAAAGGTGGGTGGGGCAAAGAACAAAAATGTACAGCATCAAAGAAAAGAAATTATCAACGTTGATCAAAATTAAACCAATGAATTCTGTAGTACCTAGGCAGTAGAAAACCCTCATACTCCCCGGTTGTTAGAATATATCCAGCACGTATGGAGGATTGGGAAGAAACTTTAAAACGGATGCGCGTACTTCCTGAATGCGCTCTTGGTCTTCTGGAGCTGTTATAGTACCCTCATACGCTCCTGGCGGTCGAAAAGCAGGTAGAATGATATGCCAGCAAAGCACTGTCGATGCCCAGGGGTTTAGATCTGTGAAACCCACGAGAACTGTAAGAGAAAGTAGCACACACGACATAATGGCGATCTTAGAAAAAGTGATTGAACTGTCACAAACTTGAGACCCTTTTGCCTAACCTTATGTATTTCTTTAATGCATCTGATCTCCAGCAGCCTAATTCCCTTATTTGGTTGTCACTGAAACCTTGTCTGGCCGCCTCAGTGGCGGCCCCAATCCTGAAGCTATGGGACTTAAAATGGTTAGAGTTAAAGCCAAAAAGGCAAAGCGCTCTTCTAAGTTCTGTACTAAATTCTACTATGGAAAGTGGTTGCCTATTTTGGTTCATAAAATGCAGTCCTGGAGTATTACCCCTGACGGTTAGGTATGCTTGTAAATGCGCTATCGGACATGTCGCAGGATGTTGTTGGGCAGTAACATGCAAAATATATGGTTGTCCCGAACCGTGTTTAAAGTGTCGAAAAGTGATTGTAAGACGCTTGTGGGAAAAAGTTACTTGAGATAACTGTATCAAATTTTTCATTCTGATGTGCAGTTGTTTGTACTGTAATCTCTCCTGTTCTGAGAAAGGCACGGAAAGCCAATGTAAACATGGCCGAATACATGGTACGCCTGAAATGGTCTGAGATGGTATGCATCAAAGAAACTGTAAGCTTATCCAGTGCAACTTTGTCAACTGGCAAACGAACATCATGAGATTTACTTTTGTGAATGGTTTGAATGAGTTTTTGAATAAGGAAAGATGAAGAAGGGTCTGCGAAGCCGTTAAATTTGTGCACATAACCAACTGCAGAAACAAAAGTGGATATCGAAGATGCTGCATATTTTTTGTTGATTAAGTGCGCTATGAAAAGGGCCAAATTGGCTATTGAAACTGGGTGAGAGAACTCGGTCAAGGTGTCTGATGTGAACTCTTTATATAGCGTCCAAGCCCGCTTATATGAGGTTTGTGTAGCTGGGTGTAGGATGTTTTTAAGCGAATGGTCAAGCGTACTCTCTAGCTGAGTAAGGTTGAAAGAAGCGGAATGCGATAAGGGTACGAGTCAGCATAGGGAGCCATGGCGTGGAAACTCGAAATCTGTTGGCGAGAAAGGGCATCGGCGAGTCTGTTACGTATACTAGGTATATGTTTTGCCTTGAACAAGATATTTAATTTAAGGCAAGAGAGTACAAATTTGCGAATGAAATGCATGATTTTTGTTTCCTTAGAGGATTGTTTGTTTATGATTTCAACTAAGGCTTGATTGTCAGTGTGGAAATAGATACATTTATTGGATAAGTGTTCTCCTCAGACCTCAACTGCCAGAACGATGGGGTAGAATTCTAGAAGCGTTATATGTTGATATGCCCATGTCTGATCCCAAATGCCATAGAAATAGTGTGTGCCTAGGCTCGCACCTTATCCGACTGAGGCAGAAGCAGCTGTGTACAGGTTCAACGTGTCAGAAGTCATCCAAATGTCAGGTAAGAATAAAGATCTACTGTTAAAACCGGTTAAAAAGTTTTGCCAGGCCCTTTAAATCTTCTTTTACCTCTTTTGTTAGTCTAATGTGGTTATGCGGTTTTGAGATTCTAATTGTCAAGTTGATGAGTCGCCTAAGAAAAGCTCGTCCCGGCAAAACTACTGCGCAAGCAAAGTTAAGAGTACCTATTATGGATTGCAACTCCTTGAGAGTAATTTTATTTCGAGCCAGATATAAATGTATGAGTTTATTACGTTTTTCTAGTTTGTCCGTGCGAAGGAGAACCTGCATTCTCACGGAATCCAATTCGTATCCGAGGTACGTCATGGTTGTTGATGGGGCAAATGTTTTATCAGCAGCCATAGGAACGCCGATGTCGGCACATACAGTCAGGAAGCGATCAAGCTTATGTTGGCATTGGACACGAATTGCATCTAGTACTAAAATATCGTCCAAAATACTTGTCATGTGTGTTATGAATCACTTTGTGTTCGCTATCCATTGAAGAGAACTGCTAAAGGTCTCAAATATCTGGCAACTGGAACTACAACCCATTGGTAAGCATTTGTCAAAATAGTACCTGTTCCATCACAAAAAGCCAAAGCAATGATATTGCATGGGACATTGGAAGAATGCGGAAAGCATTTGATATGTCTGTTTTTGCCATAAAACACAACTTACCCAGCTGTTTTATACATGTGATGGTATTATGAATGCCTTCGTAATGTACTGCTGATTGTTGAGTTGGAATTCCATTGTTAATCGAATCGCCCGGTGGGATGGAAAGGTGATGAATTAGTCTGAAAGACCCAGGAATTTTCTTTTCGACTAGACCCAAGGGCGAAATGTTGAACTTGGGAAATGGTTTTGTACGAAAAGGCCCTGCAAAGCGACCCGCTGCCAATTCTTTCTGTATCATTTCTTCAGTAATTTGGGCATTAGTTTGAGCTGATTTCAGATTCTTACGTACGTGTGTTTGCAATGCCGCCTTAAACCCCACATCGAAACCTTTTTGAAAACCTAAAAGCAGGTATTCCTTTGTGGCAGGATCAAAATCGTGGAGCTAATATTGAAAGCGGTTAATTCTGACCGGGGTAGGCAAAGGATCAGCATTATTTGCCGACAGATTTCTTGTTGTTCTGGTTAAAATTTCGATGTTATTTAGATCGGAGGAAAGGAAAAAGCTGTTTGTTAGGTCACTGTGGTTGCTGGCTGTATTGTGGATGTACCTTAAAGTGCTGAGAAATTGGTTTGGGACAGCGAATGAGTGATGTCCCCCTAAACAATTGAAGCGCTTGTGCTGAAATTTGCATGAAAATTCCGATGAACAGCGACCGCATTTGTGGCAACTAAAACAAACTCCCTTCGGATACTTTATGTTTGTAATTTGTGAGGGATTGTTTTGTGTGTATTTGTTATGACCCGACTCTAGCACAGCCTTCATGTAGAGTTCCAGATGCGTGGTACCCCATTTCAACCCCTTAGCAACCAATTGTCTAAAGTTTTCATCATAGTACCTCCAATCAGCGCATCTCTCCTCAAGTTCAAGGACAGTTTCCATGTGGTAGGGAAGAGATGTACTAACCAGGGATATTTTTCACATAGGACACCAGTGAACCTGCTCCAAGCGAGAATCCACTGTCCTATTGTGAGTTGGACGTTCCTAATTTTTGGGCAAGGCTAAGTTCAGGACCAGCACTGTGCGTATCTAACTGAAATTTGAAACCCGCATCCTGTGAGTTATTCAGGAGGATAGAAAAATCAATGTATAAGCCGGCCCATATGTTTGCCTTAACTTTATTAGGGATTAGAGTGGATGGTGTGACCGACGAGCTTACAAATTGTGATTGTGAAAACCCCCCGGAAGCAGAAACGATTTGGACAACGTTACCCGTATCCACAGCTGTACCTGTAAGTGAAGCCGTGTTTTCCGCAATAGCGCGGGAGACCATGGATGCAGCTGGTGTGTTGTCTGTTGCTACGGAGGGTCCAAGTTGTAAGATACATTGTATAATGAACCAAAACCCACTTTAGAAAATACAGCAAGGCTTGATTCTTATGTTTTACTTATTCCATAGATACAGCAAAAATCATTTTTTTTTTTTAAATCTCACTTCACAAATATATATATATATATATATATATATATATATATATATATATATATAGAGAGAGAGAGAGAGAGAGAGAGAGAGAGAGAGAGAGAGAGAGAGAGAGAGAGCAAAAACACAATAACAAATTTGTTGACCGGCATAGAAGCTTGGGATTTTTGTTTGGACCTTACCTATGCAACCTATGGCTTCACATGTCCATTTTAACCTCTTCTCTGTAAGATACCTTGTGTAATGAACCAAAACCCACTTTAAAAAACACGGCAAGGCTTGATTCTTATATGTTACTTATTCCACAGATAACAGCAAAATTCAAAATGTTTTTCATCTCACTTCACAAATAGAAATTCTGTTTCCGATTTCACGTAAATATAAAATATATCTTCTCAGACTAGTTCGTGTTTTCTTTAGTATGACAGTGTATTTGAAATATCTCAGTATGTTTTTGCACGTGAATTGTGCATAAAAGGTGCAATGGGGCGAGTTTCTGGTGCTGCAAGATATGTCATTAAAACAGTGCCGGAATGATTTACTTCATGTTCCTAAGATGTAATGAATATTCATCTCTTTCTCTCTCTTCATTGACAGCTCAAACTTTGCGTTCAATCTGTATTCCGAGTATGTGTCGATTCGTGCCTCTAAAATCAAATAATGTAGATTATCAACATTTATGACAAGGTGTTACTGTTTGAATCAGGCTTTAAAATGCACGATTTATTAATGATTTTTTGTGCCCCCTCATGCATATTGCCACATGGCTTCAAATGCGGACAGCGGTAACTGTAATTGCAATTAGTTTCAACTGATAGAATTACATAGATTTCATTAATGTAATAACAAATGGGCATACATAGTTAACCGACTGGCACTACTACAATCAAATTTTATTTTTTCGTTTTAAAATCTTACACAAAATTTAGACAAAGTCTAATAGCGTCACATTTAATATTTATGCATACAGATTTTACCATAATGTGCATTGCAGTTTGTCTTGCCTTTATTATTAGGAAAATGGTTAATGATTATATGGAGAAAGAAATCTATCTTGCCTCTCAAATTAGCAGGTAGGTATTTTATTAGTACAACGGACCTTGTTGGGTTTTGTTGCCTGGTGATTCATTTAAAATGTCAGAAGTAAGATATCGGAGGAAATGGGTTGGTGGGTTAGATTGCATCGCTCATCAATTATGTGCTGTAGATCTAATTATTAAAAGGGTTTTCAGGTTCAATCAGTGATAGGGAGCGAAATATATCTAAAAAGTTATGTGAATTCCAGCGTTTTTGTTATTTGGCCCTTTTCCAGTTTCTACTTATAACGTAAAGACTGTGTATTTATTATTCAAAGTGTGAGGATAAGTCACAGTTTGACTCAGTTTTGGAAAAAAACAAACTAATTTTGTTTATTTAAAGTTTTTTACAATTTTGAAACTATATTTGAGTTTTTATGGGTGCAGATGAGAATGAAGTAAGTTGTGTCATATTAGTTTATAACCTAAATAATCTCACAGAAATTTATATTTTTATGAAAGTAACAAGTTTTCTTTCATTTCAGGAACCTAATCAGTACTTCACCATGCTTTTGCGACAAAATGCCATTGGGTTACCGTCGTGGTTTAAATTTAGTTTATGCTATCAAACGCCATGCATAAAGAAAACCTGTTGGTGACAAAAATAGGTCTGTAAAGTTCTTTTTTTTAATATGGAGTATAAAAGTGCCCGTTATTTGAAAATAATTTATTCAATGCAAACCACAATTATTCGGCCTTGCGCGTTTTACTTTAGTGTGTTTTTCAAATATGGCCATGATTTTGGTCTGGGATAGTTTGTATGACATGCCTAAACATTGCTCCGCGTTATTTTATTTTTTTTGCCGCTGAAGACTACTAATTTGGTCGTAAAAGAAATCATTGAATTGGAGAAAGAATTTGAAACTAAGTTAACACATTAAAAAATTATCCATTGGCAGTGGCGTCACAAGAGGGGTGCGGGGGGGGGGGGCGCACCGGGTGACACCATCAGAGGGAATAATGCCAAAATGACGGTCTATAAAAAAAATTTTAATTTTTGTGCAGGCAGGGGGTCCATGCGGGTGACATCATGAGTTACCCCACGTGACTGTCTATAAAAAAAAGTTTTGAATTTTTGTGCAGGAAGGAGGTCCTTGGGGGTGACACCATGAGTTACCGCGCTGGGTGACACCAACCCTTGTGACGCCACTGTCCATTGGGTTAACGAATACCTAGTACATATAACCAATGAAAAATTCTATAAATATCGCATGAGCAAATGAACTATACCAATAAGTCAGCATTTAATCTGAATGGCTTGAAATATAGTCTCGAGTATCTGGATGCCATGCCGTCTTTGATACAACGATGCAACACATTTCCTCAGTGTGACTTTATGGAGTTGTTTTTCCTCTGCATTGAATACTGTGCAAAACAAAACTACGAAACGAATTCTCGATGGATTATTGGAGCAGGATATGAAGAAAAAAAGATCGGCTATGTCATAGGTTGTGTTCCCTCGAATAAGAGAAACACGAACCCAACGCAAATAATCTACTGAACAGCCGGCATCATTAATTTGTAAATCTCAGGAATGCTAAGTGACAGCGTTAGACATCAGCGGCCCTGAATATTTCACTCAGGGGCTTCCACGTTTATTAGTATAGCCCTCGAACGTGTCTTTTATTACCTTGTTTTCAAGCTTCTTAATGCTACATTAAATCCCCTGAGAAAAGCTTTTTTACAGTAGCGAATAAGTGATATCAGCTGGATCTATTTCCTTTCTCGATGATTGGACTTTCCTGCAGCTGATCTTGTTTACGCCTTCCTTCTCTATTCATCACTCTTACGGTAACATCAGTCTCTCTGTTACTGAGAGGTTAATAGGTCGATAGTATCACTATAAAATGCAATGCATCACTTGGCTGATTGGTCATCATTCGATGAGTTATAAATTAACTCTATAAAGGATTTTATGTTGGTTATATACCCTCGAGAAAGCTGCGAAGATATTGACCTGAGAGTCTCCAGATTTCCTTTTCCCTGTCTATCTTTTACAATGTGGGTCCATCTTATTAAGAAACAATTAACCTTGGAATTATCAAAACATCTCATTTAAAACATACAAAAAATCATTTTCTGAGGAATCAGTGCTTAAACACATAAAGATTATTTGCGAAAGTAATTAAATTTAAATTTCATTTGAGTATGAAAGCATGTACATCAATCTTTTAAATAATTTTTGTGTGACTTTTTTTTTTCAATAATATCAACAAACAGGTTATTCTGTAGACCATATTGAACATGACACACAAGTTGAAACGCAAAATCGCAGTTTTGATATGATACATGGAGATTATCGAAACAATTCAAATTTAATATGGTGATAAAGAACCCAGTGTTAAGAAGACTGAACGCTTTATGGCTGTATCGTTATGCTAATTAAAATTACAAAAGGTCATGATTTGTGGATTTTAGGCTTCAGTTTGATTCTCTTTCTCAAAAGTATCGAGAAGAGAGGGGCATATTTTGCAGTAACAGAAAGCCGAATTATATGTCTACGATGTTGAGGGGAGATAAGGTATAGGAAATCGCGGAAATGGAGTCGTTATATGTCTTGGAGGATGTTGTCGGTGCTTATATCATTCCTCATATACACATTGGGTTTTGCTGGTGGAGGCGCGCTAACTCATTTATTTGGGGTATACATGCTGCAACTCTTACAAATTACTTTTTGGTGCTGCTGTTGTACTGCATATGCGTGAACCGACTATTACTCTGTATATTCAGGTAGAGTTGTCGCGTCTGTCTTTTCCTGTGGTTGGTTGTGGTACTTGTCTTAATAATTTTTCTATCACTTCACGTGCTTGGGGATTCTCTCCCTTTGAAGCCACAGTAAGTATTTGAATACAATCATCAAACGGCTTTTTTAAACCCAGTAAGTTCCCTCTAGACCCCTTTTGGTCCATACATTTTTTATATTCAGTGATGGTTCTTTGCTCAGTAAATATATCCAGTTGGGGGTGGGCTGGTAAATAAATGTCGGCATGGATGGGTTTTCAAAGATAAACTGGCAACCGTTTCCATTAAAATGTTGCTTTGGTGTTTTCACTGCTGACCCGTACATGGGTGTCCACGTCTATTTGGTAACTGCCTCTCTAACGTCCTCATCATGTATACGGGTGCCTTTTGCAAGCACACCAACTGCATCCCCAATTTCATCAATCTTTTTTTGCTCCTGTTGCCTTCTTGATATCCTTGGTACGTTCCGCAATTTCGTTTGTTGGTTTAATCATCGGTGCAAATGTTTGTTCAAAAGCCAACTGTGAGGTCTTCTAGTGCAACCTGTCAGGATTGTTACATGTCTTTGACAGTTTGCGTCCTTCTATAAGATTACAATTCAATTCCTGGTTTTCACGAAAGGTTTTACTGCATTTCTTTTGATAATCTTCTATGGCATCATTGACGGACGTTTTATATTATTTTATTTGTTATGAATGTTCAACTGTCGCATTCAAACACCTTCGATATTTTCCACTGAGACTGGAAGTTTCGGTCAAATCAATAGTGAGAAAACTTTGCGGATCCTTAGTGATCCAAGCAAACATGTCACGAAATTCATCCCACGAGTGGTCAGCGACACACCAAGTCCAATGAATGTTTCTAATATCATGCGCGTCAATGCCACAAAATATCATTAATTTGTTGCATTTGTCACGAATTATTTTAGGCACATGTGCATATCGTTGAGTCAAATAAATTACGTCTGTGTTTTTATGTTGCCTCTTGAAAATATTTCCGCGGGATAGATTTGGTGCTCAAGCACCACATCTTCATACACTACAAGATTATTTTCATTTGTATCAATGGTCGCTGGTTCATCGATGGTAGAAAAGAAATCGACGGTAGAAGTTTCACTTCTCAAAGATCCTTTATCACTCAACATTTTTTGAAAATCTTTCAAAACATCATAACACGGTTAATCATCAGCCGACTGCGCAATCTCGTACAACCGATTCTCCTTTAGCCATCTCAAAATAATATTCAACAATAATTTAGTTTTTCCTGATTCAGCAGGACTAATGCTCAGTGCACGAACAGTGTTTGGAAATATATCACCATACTTGCATGGTTAAGGTGTTGCCTGCGCGGAAAAGTCTTTATCATCGTCAGTACACTTTCTTTTCGTGATGCCATTGAATAATAGAGTATATAATACAATTATATATTTATATAGGATGCTATGTAGTACAAAACACGTTCTACAAATCCAACTCGAGCTCAAACACGTAATTGACGAGCTGCGATTACTGGAACTTAGGTTCAATGTGGAGGAAAGAAATTTACGTTTGATAGACCTTCTAGATCTATCGGTGGACGGCAAAGCCGCCTCGCTAAAACAATTCCGGTGGTGATATCATTGCTAAATTTATAAAATTACCAGGAACACCATAGAGTAAATACTCTGGTCAAAAACAGATACATGAATACAATTACCGTGCGTGCGCGTAGTGAACCAGGTACACGGCTGGATATACGAAATTATTTAACAACCTACCAAATCATGGTGAAGCACCCGTAAATCATGTTGACATGACCTTGCGTACCAAGCATCAAAATATACCCATGTACATCAATGTGATGTTGTGGGTCTCATTGATGACTTGAACGCAGTTAATCTGACTCTCGCAGAAAAATCACTGAATAGATCAGCTGAGGAGGTATGAAAGTAAAGATTGTCTTGGGTGGTGACCATCAAAAGTAAATAATATTGATATATACAAGCTAAAATAGACACAAAATGTCGCACAGTATTTAAAACCTTCTATAGTCCGCGTGGATATTGGAAACGCGAAGTAAATCACACTAGCACGGGCAGTAACTTCGTGGAGCACAATTCTGGATACATTAATCAAGAAAGGAGACAACTAAGGTCTTAACCTTAGCAAATGTTCGATTTATTTTATGTTATCTTGATAAAAATTACTTTGTTATGCCTAAATATCACATCAGTTCCTTTGCCATTGTTAGAGTTTGGGTTTCATTGCCATTGATACAGTTTGAGTTGCGTTGCCATTGTTAGTGTTTTCGGGTTTCATTGCCATTGATAGAGTTTGGATTCTATTGCCATGATTAGAGATTGAGTTCATTGCCATTGTTAGAGCTTGAGTTTTATAGCTATTGTTAGAGTCTGGGTTCCATTGCGATCGTTAGAGTTTAAGTTGCATTGCCATTGTTAGGATTTTGGCTTCATGCCATTGTTATACTTTGACTGTCATTGCCATTGTCAGAATTAGAGTTCCATTACAATTAATAGATTTTGGGTTCATGCCATTGTCAGAGTTTGGTTCCATTGCCGTTGATTGAGTCTGAGTTCCATTGTTTCATTGATTTTCCTAGAGTTTGAGTTCCATTGCCATTGTTAGAGTTTTTGGGTTCCATTGACATTTTAGAGTTTGGGTTCCACTGACACTGCTTGAATTTGAGTTTCATTGCCATTGAAAGAGTTTGTGTTCCATTGCAATTATTCGAGTTTGGGTTCCATTGCCATTGATAGAGTTTAGGGTTCCACTGCCATTGATAGAGCTTGAGTTGTATTGCCATTGTTGGGGTTTGAGATCCATTGCCACTGTTAGAGCTTAAGATTTTTGCTATTGTTAGAGCTTTGGTTCCATTGTCATTGTTAGAGCTTGAGTTCCATTGCCATTGATACAGTTTGAGTTCCGTTGCTATTGTTAGAGGTTTTGGGTTCCATTGCCATTGTTAGAGTTTGGGGTCCATTGCCATTGATACAGTTTGGGTTCCACTGCCATTGATAGAGTTTGGGTTCCATTGGCATTATTTGAGTTTGGGTTCCATTGCTATTGTTAGAGCTTGAGTTTTATTGCCATTGTTAGGGTTTGGATTCCATTGCTATTGTTAGAGCGTGACATATTTACTATTGTTAGAGTTTTGGTTCCATTACCATTGTCAGAGTTTAAGTTCCATTGCCAATGTTAGAGTTTGGGTTCCAATGCCATTGGTATAGTTTGATTTCCGTTGCCATTGTTAGAGTTTTGGGGTTCCATTGCCATTGAAAAAGTTTGGATTCCATTGACATTGTTAGCGCTTGAGTTTTATTGCAATTGTTAGGGTTTGAGTTCCATGGCCTTTGTTTGGGCTTGCGTTTTATTGCCATTCTTAGAGTTTGGGTTCGATTGCCTTTGTTTGATCTTGAATTTTATTGCTATTGTTAGAGTATGAGTTCCATTGCCATTGTAAGAGTTTGGGTTCCATTGCCATTGTCAGAGCTTGTGTTTTGTTGCCATTTTTAGAGTTTGGGTTCATTGCCATGAGTCTAGTTTGGGTTTTATTGCCATTGTTCGAGCTTGAGTTTTATTTCTATTGTTAGCGTTTGAGTTCCAGTGCATTTGTTTGAGCTTGAGTTTTAGTGCTATTTTTAAAGTAGAGTTCCATTGCCATTATTCGAGTTTGGGTTCCATTGATATTGATAGAGTCTTCATTGTTTTGTTTTCATTCCATGATTGCATCCTCTTGTGATGGTGTGCGCAATCTTCAAACCGTTTTAGTCACTTCGATATTTCTTTAAACGCACGACTTTTGTTTTAAATGTCTTGTTAAAATTCATCAACTTGTCTACTATTTTCAGCTCTACATTTCTTTGGGCTCTTATGACGTTATTTCTCTTGCTACGAGTCTATGCTCTTAAACAGAAAAGATCGAAGACAACAAGCTTTGTAAAATTTAACAAATAATTTATTTCTCTAGAATACAAACTGAGAAATGAGAAAAAAGAACTTATGGTATTGCGAATTAAATCCAAAAATAATCAAAGAATTAAAGACAGAAGTCCTAGTAACAAAAAGTGCTGAATAAAACTCAGCTCAAGTCCCGAATAGATCCAAAATTAATGGTGATGATGTGTCTGCTATGGTCTGCGAAGTGCTGATGTGTCAACAGTCTCTTGTTGAATGACAGAAATATTATTCCAGGTTGAATTCAGTATAAATTCCAATGAATGTCTTTATCCAAGAATTGTATCAGAGCAATTTTGTATTTCCAGAGAAAATAATCACTTGAATTCAATAATTTAAAGAAAATAAAATTCAGCCCAAACTGGTCTAAACATAATACAACTCAAAGTGCTAGATGTTCAAGCACTACTGGTAAAATCCTCACAGTCACAAGATAATATAGTTTTCTGTTTGACCTCAGGTCACAAATTAGCATTTTCTAAAAACAACCATTGCCTAATGGAAACTAACCTTCTAGAATGATCTAATGAGCCTTATTTATTTACAACACAATGACCTATAAAATTCACTTGGGAATCTTCAAAACCCTGGTCAAGATATTTACTCCTTCTTGTTTACCTGAATAATAATTCTGTTAATAAGCTCATACACATAGAGAATAATGAAGCTATTACTGGTTGTTTACATAAATGAAATAAAAAATTTTTTTAAAAAAATCAATCTGGTCAAGCCGAAATGAACTCAGTTTTGGACAAGGTCAAGCCCAGCAAACAATGTTACATTACAATAGCATGTAATGGAATAAAAAAATTTTAAACTAACAGACAAACAATTAAATTAAATATGCAGAACGCTATTATTCTTTGTTAATCTTAGATTCGTCTTCCTTGTTGTATTACTCACTTTCCATTTAATTTACTCGGAATTTTGTAACATCGATCAAAACGAGTCTGAATCCGAACAAGTGAAATTGCAAACTGATTTCCTATGCTCATTGGCAAGAAGATTTACAATGTTACATTGCAATATGATCTATAGTGTTACATTGCAAGATAATCTACAATATTACATTGCAAGATAATTTACCATGTTAGATTGCAAGACGATTTACAATGTTACATTGCAAGACGATTTTCAATGCTATTTCTCAAGATAATTTACAGTGTTACATTGCAAAATGATTTACACTGTTAAATTGCAAGATAATTAACAATGTTACATTGCAAGATGATTTACAATGTTACTTTGAGTAGCGAAAACAAATTTGAATATAAATTAGCTACTAAAAGATTTGGAATCAATGATATATTTAAAAGTTAAAGAGGATAAAGACGTAAATGACTTTAACAGAGTCGTTTTCAAAAACCTTATGATTGTGAGTACCTGATTTATATTGTTTGATTTATAATCCTTCCTTTAGAAAACTTTTGATAGCAAATTAATACAGGGAAGATGGATGGACGCTAACTAATGTTTCAGAACACCAGACTTATAATACTTATATTTTTCCGCGACGAACAAAGCTGAAGTAATTATCACGGTAAATATTTTATTTAAGATAATAAATTGTCCAACTTATAGATTTCAGCATGCACGATTTCAAGTTTTTGTCTTATTTCTGTCTGATCCACGTCTTTGAAATCTCTCATCACTGTATTCTTTGAAATCAATATTATTCTAGAGGTATCATATGCTGATTTATGTCTCAGTTGCTAAAAGCAAAACGTCAAAGTACGCTGATCAATGTGTTGTCCGTAGGACATACTGACGAATGTAATTACTGATAAAAAATGGTATTTCGTGAAAAACAACAAAATTGTATAATCATGAAAACAAACTTATTCACAACATTTCGGTTTATATATGTGCAACAGAGTTTACTAATTGTACTTCGTGATAACATTGTACTTATCCGAAGGCGGGTACTGCTAACATCGCAAACGTTTCTGCTCTGAACAATTTAAATGTACACGTTTGCCATCAGTCAGAGTAAAGGGATGATAATCGGTTTTGTATTACATCCTATTTAATTATTGGGAATATTTGTCCTAAACACAACAGCCTTTTTTGGCCCCGCGTGGCCGATTGGTCTAAAGCGCTCGCCATTTCACCTCTGTCGCATGGGTTCGATTGAGGAGCGGTGCAAAGGTATTTTATTATCAACTGTTCGTTAGTATGAATACACGTTCGGCTTGATAATTTATTAATTTCGTTATTTAGAATACATATTTAACGATAATAAATTCATAATCTGACAGTGTACTTCTTTTCTGCGCCACCCAAATCTTGGCGCCATGGGCAGTTGCCTAGTTTGCCTATTGGGTTAAACCTGCCATGGTTCTAGTTTCAAAGCTGGCCAATGTCGGTATGTGAGAAAGCTTGACAGTGGCTTCCCGTGGGTCGATGGTTCTTCCTCCACTGGTAATACTGACAGCCATACGCTGAAAATGGCGTTGAGCTCAATACAACAACAACAACAACAACAACAATAACCCATAACAACCCCTCGAGTATTATAAGAAATTACTCGTTTTAATCAATTAAAATCTGACCAAAAAATCTTTTTAATTTCACTTTGTAACTGACAATATTTCATAATGGCATTTTACAGGTAAACTATTGAAAATGGGTTCAGATAAATTATGCGGATTTGTCTACAGCCGTGTGTATATCGATAGAAGATGGAATATTAAACATCGATTTTTATTTTTGGACAAAATAGGTACTGATGTAAATAAATTAGATTATATGCATTCTGGAATCTAGTCATATTTCATTGTAACGCAAGAAAATTATATAATTTGTCCAACTGACTCCAAGAAAGTGGCTTTTACCTGCTGACTAGTAAGTCTACCAGAATCTTGAATGTCCATGTAGTATGTAACTTTGCTATTCTCAGGAAATTCCATTTCTTAATAAGGCTTGGATAAAAATATTCATCTATGCTTGGCAAACACATATGGTCACAATGTGATGATTGGCAATATTTTTATGAAAAAATTAAATCTCGTATGACCTGTAAATATTTTTGTTTTGGATCCAAAATATAAAGACAGTATGAAAAATATGCATTTATGTGAATTAAAAATTTATGATGAAAGCTTATTAACCTGCCAACTAATCATCATCTAGCAGATTTATGGCAAGCCTCATTTTGAGAGTTGCAATTGTTTGTGCTATTATCAGACCCTTTTTTGACGTATATCTCACGAAGCCTCACGAGACGTCTGGTTGAACGAGACTAGCATCTACTCCGAAAAAAAAGCATTGCCCCAAATCTCCGTCCAAGATGTCGGATAAAGGATACTTCATCCTTTCCTGTAGATAGTGTTAGCATGGTCTCTCCTCGCCAATAGGTGTCAGCAGTGTAAGCAGTATCATCGGCCTTTCCGGTACTTATTAAGCCTGGTTACCGTGCATGCAAACGTTTACGGTAACAGATCTGTCAACTTTGCACACTCATTTTTAATTAGAGAACAAAGAAAAATACATAATACTGGTCGATTTGTGCATTACCTCTCTTCCTCACACTACACCAGTATGTTAGTAAAGTTGTAATTCAATCCAGGGGGTAATTTCAGGTCAGCTAAACGTTTGCATCATTTGCAGGTTTATGGTGATATGTGAGCTTTATCCAAAAGACTGTCAACTGATTGAGAATTGTAATATCTGGAACATGCCTTTTCTCATTCGCAGATGTAACATTTCACAATTTTCTTTTATCTATATCCAATAGCAGTTCTTCGTGATCGTTCAGTGATTCGATTGTTTTTTAAAGCAGTTGATATGTCTTAAATTTAAGGACCTGATTGGATCTGGTCCGCTAAAATGGGAATAAATAGGAAGAATTCTTAATCGGCATTGCCCAGGGATTATATTTTATGAACTTTCTCATCATGCTACCGGTAATCTTTTGTATTTTGGAATTATTTGTATACATTTTGCTGCAAAATATGACATATCTACTCTCCTACTCGGCTTTTTTGTTAGCATGACTGCTTGAGATAATTGCTGTTATTCAGAATGAACACGTCGTAAATAATTGTCTCTCACACTAACCGCCTTGACAAATTAGCACCTTAAAGGCGAATGATCACGTCATAAAATATGTACACGCCCTTGAAACCAAAAATAGAAAGGACCATATATCGAGCAAGCAATTTCCTTTCACTATTTGCGTGTGTTGTTGTTTTGGTTTGGTTTGTTTCGTTTTGTTTTTGTTTTATTTTCTTTGGAGGGGTGTTTCCGGTTTGGGTTGCATGCTTTTAAATTATTCGAAATCTGTTCCACTATTTACGACTGTGTTCACAAGAACGCTACTATAGGTCGCATGTTCTACGTTTCATGGCGGTGTTTATGTAAGAAGTTTCTGTAGCATGCCTCAAATCACCGGACGAATTCGTTATAGTTTGAAAGAGGAACTGTGAATTTGTTATCATCACTTACAATACAAAGATAAAAGACATGTACATAAATCATTGTTGATCATTAATATATTGCTAGACTACATTTGTCTCCGAGAAACAATCGTCAGTCTTCTATTTTACTGGAATCCTAAAAGCTGTAGTTGCAAGATTAAAGGCTTAGCGAATTCTCTGACTCCTCCTATATCACATGCCTGGCTTAAGTTTGTGATCAAAGGAAGAGTATCAAAAATGAAATGCACCAAGAAATAAGCTTCACAGTTCCCTATCAGACATTTGAAGACATAAGAAAGATTTTTATAAACTATCATAAAAAGTAAGTATGAAACAATACCTCTATAGGAGCTAAATACTGTTGTTAATAATCAATGTTTTATATTGTTTGCTAGCTTGTTTTGTGGGAGTTTTGTTGTTGCTTTTATTGAGGGTGTTTATGGGGTTGTGTTTGTTTAATTGCTCATGAGGCCTTCATTATTTTGTACTGTTTACCCTGCTGCTAAGGAAACTGACTTTTAATCTTAGTTGAAACCATTTAACAGGCTGCTTTTTCATAATGATAATCAATGGCTTTGATGCATTTTCATGTAATTATATTTAATGCTTAGCGATAATGTAAAAAGGTTTCATCATGAAATAGAAAGCGGTGCATGGAGACACAAAACAAACAGACTGCACATGGTTCAGATAATGTGTTATTTCAAGATATTTCTTCGGTAGAGATTTTAAAAGAAAGGAGCATGAGAAGAATTGTACGTTGAAGATAATGATTGTATTGTGCATGGTTAAAATCGAGAAGGTCATATGCGGCAAGCTATTCAAATATGTTGAACAAAAGATTTTTTTCGTTTAAAAGAAGTTAGTATTAGGCTTTAAAAAAGTGCAGAATAATTGTTAGGCACACCAATGATAAGCCTAGTGAAAAAAAAAATGGTTTTATGTTCAAGGAACACGCATTTTAGTAAAGTTCATTTGAAATAGCCTCTATCGTACTCACTTACCGAATTGTGTGTCAAGAGCCAGCTAATACAGTCAAAATAATGATCTTAAAATTACAGTGTTTGATAGCCCAATACGTTCGGGTTCAAAGGTGACGTTGACGATATGCCTGTTTTTCCGGGACTGGCATTCCGGTATTGATCATTTCCGCGACAGACATTCCGCGTCCGGCGTTTCCGCTAATTGTAATTTCCACGACAGACAGATGGGAAATAATCTTTTTTAAAAAATTCTATTAAAAATCGACAAGTAAAATTAAACCTTGAGAAAGTAGTATGAAGGACAGAAATGAAAGATTTATAACTGAAACAAAGAGAAAAATAATATAAAATTTAGACAATTAAATGAACTCTCAAACAAGTTAGGCTTGCGCTGTGAACAAAAAAAAAATGAGATTTCGAAAGCAATTACAAACAATGCAAGAAAGAAAAGATAAGGTACTGACCAATTAATATAAGGGAGGATGCTGTGATTTCTTTTAAGCTGAAATATTTTCTTTTCTTTTATCTAAAGATAAATAAATTTTATTCCAAATAATATCATGAATATAATATGGTGTTATTTTGCTCTAAGATATTTTTCCGGTTATTAACAGAAGGAAATTAAACAAAATGGTGACAGGCCTCTGCCCCAGACCTCTGAGTTTTTGAACCTTAGTATAATTTAGGTGTACCGTTGTACATATCATAAAAAATGTTTCGTGGTTGCACGCAAATAGTATGTAAAAAGCCACTAATTAAGTCTATAACGTCAATGTCTCTCTTGTATCGTTCGCGAAGAAGGGCCGCTTTGAGTTCTGCTTTTTGTCCTTTTTAAAAGATCTTCTTTGCTCAGTCATACTCCATGTAATAATTAGCAAGATTTTTATCTGTTTACCTGCGCTGTGCTTATTTTTAATTTGTTTATATTTTCTTTTCTATGTGCAAATCTGACGGTTTTATTATGATTACTTTGATAATAATTATTGCACGTTAAAAGGATTTGCTACTTGGCTGAATTGCCGAAATCTCATTTTTATGTTCACTTAACACATTAATTAGCAATATTATCGCCTTCTACTTGCCCGTACCACTTTGTTATTTATAAAAATGTTTTCACACATTTAATTGCTGATGTGGTGTTCGCTGACAAACATCAACGCGTACATTGTATTTGCGGAAATGCAGTCGCTGAAGTGGCATGTGCGAAAAAGCAGGTGCGGAAAAACCGTTAAACCACGTTGACAAGGAGGGCAGAACAGAAGAATAATTGTTAAAGGTTGTTCACGTTTAGAAGTGGAAAGGAATTCAAGCCTAGAATGAACACATATCCCGATCATTGTTTTGCTGAAGTTGCTTCTGTAATTTCAACAGCTTTATTGCGTCTCAGACATATTTTCAACTATGAAAAATTCTGACTTAAAACCAATGTCTTTTTTCCGATGTACAGTAATGCCTGTATCGACATAAATACTGCATTTTCATTTACACAAGTTTCTAGAGAGGGGACTGATTAATGCGTGAATCTCAGGTAACTGAATTCGTGCTCACTCCGTTGCGTCGTCCACTTGTAAACATGCCGACTAAAAAAAACTCCTTAATTTCAGTCACTCACTCCATTGCGTTGTCCACTTGTAAACATGCCGACTGAAAAACTGCTTAATTTCAGTCACTCACTCCGTTGCGTTGTCCACTTGTAAACATGCCGACTAAAAAAAAACTGCTTAATTTCAGTCACTCACTCCGTTGCGTTGTCCACTTGTAAACATGCCGACTGAAAAAACTGCTTAATTTCAGTCACTCACTCCGTTGCGTTGTCCACTTGTAAACATGCCGACTGAAAAAAACTGCTTAATTTCAGTCACTCACTCCGTTGCGTCGTCCACTTGTAAACATGCCGACTGAAAAAAAACTGCTTAATTTCAGTCACTCACTCCGTTGCGTTGTCCACTTGTAAACATGCCGACTGAAAAAAACTGCTTTATCTGAATGTTTATAATAAAATAAAACTCAAGAAAAAAAATTGAATTTCACATTGTAAGTAATCCCAACTTTCCTAAGTTTTCAGCAGGAAATAAATTTTGATTGTTAAACTCCTGTCGGACAAGTAAGGTAAACAAATCTGAAAATGGCGAGGACCAAGCAGACTGTTAATGGACCATGCAATTTTTAGAGACTAAAGACTAAAGACTCTTGCAAGTACAATGGGATGTTGATAATCACGATTTGAAAAAATCAATATAACTAAAACAAATATTGACAAGAAACAAATACAAAAAAACGAGACTGTGAAGATGAGCTTAGAAGAGAACAACTCACAAGAGCGAGCAGCACGTGCAGTACAAAATGTCACAAGTTTGAAAAAATGGAGTCTAGAAAATTTTTTCCAAGTAAGAAGAGTAGAGAGAACGGAAGGATCCTTTCTAGAATGTATACACCATGAAGGGACTCAGTTCCTAGATATGTCCAAAATACCAAGAGAGCAAGTACCAAGCACAGCAGAGGTCATGATTGCAATAAAGGTTCAATATCCAGACGAGATAAAAAGAATATACTCGATAAACAGGGAAGGTTATAAAGGATACATGTTAAGATCAAGAGATAAGGAACCAGTACTACCCTTGGGAGAAATGATAATCAAAGAGAGACCTGTTACAGTAAGGAAAACACCACCAATCCTGAAGAAAATAAAAAAACAAACAGGAGAGTTATATTTGAGTGATATCCCTCTAGAGATACCCCTGGAAGCGACAAAGGAAAGATTCGAAGAGAAATACAAGATAAAGGTCATATCGGCCAGATTGGATAACATTCCCCAGACATCTATATACAACGGGAATAGGATATTTGAAATAGAGAAAAGTCAGCTGAGAGACGTAAAAAGAGCTTTTTACTTATTCGGGTTTCTGACGAAAACGTGGTACAAGGGCTGTATTTACCACAGGAAATGCAATAGATGTGGTCAAACGGGGCACACACCACATAAATGTCCAGGGAACTTGGACCAGCCACACCAGCAAGAAAAAAACCAACAGGATAAAACAGACTCAAGAACCGAGGAAACAACAAAACAGCAAACAAGGCCAAAGACGCAGCATATGGAAAGCCAACAACTACCCAAGCTACCAGAGAAAACATCTACACAACAACAGCAACAACAAACAAGGCAGCTGAAACAACAAGATCCCCAAGATATCCAGCAGAGCAAGGAAGTACAACAGAAACAACAACCACAAACTTCTAAACAAAAGTCCGCAGAAACATTGAAGACAGGCGATAAAACGAAACAAAACTCACAAACACAGCCGAGATCTAGCCAGGAAATAGACGCTAAAGGGAACAAACATCAGAATACTCAAATAAAAAGTCAAAAAAAACAACAGACAAATATACAAGTAACCCAAATAATGGAAACATCAGGAAAAAGTCCACAAAGTCATGAAATTAACAAACAGGCTTTGACACTGGCAACATTAGGACCACTGACAGGGACCGACACAGAGACAGAAAAAGAAAAAGAAATTAAAAGAGAGAAAAGGAGAGCGAAAAGAAGGAGGAAACTAGAAGCGGAAAAACAATGCAGGAAAGAAACGAAAGAAATGGAAGATTACATTATGAAGGAGGATGAAATTATTGATGAGGAATGGAATCTGGAAAAACTGCGAGAACTGCGAGAAATGGAGGACTACTTTAATCAAGAAGAAGAAGATTGAAAAAAAAAAAAAAAAAAAAAAAAAAAAAAAAAAAAAAAAAAAAAAAAAAAAAAAAAAAAAAAAAAAAAAAAAAAAAAAAAAAAAAAAAAAAAAAAAAAAAAAAAAAAAAAAAAAAAAAAAAAAAAAAAAAATATATATATATATATATATATCCACATACAAAACAGACAAACACCACAAAATAGAAGTACATAAAAATTTGATAACAAATAAAACTTCAGACAATAGGGAAAAAACAATACAATATAGCACAATTTGACATGTAGGGCAGGAGGGCCTCCCTAAATGGTCTGCAAAGATCAAACAGGGAGAGCACCCTCCAAAAAAAAAAAAAAAAAAAAAAATATTAAATGTGTACATGTCATCCAAATATAACGCAAGAACAGAATTTATGAATAGACTGTCAGATTATATCGTCTCACATCCTCTTTTGATGCAGTATGATAAACTCGGTTATGTATAGAACGCATTTCATTGACGTCACAAACCACAGTTGCTTACACTGATTAACACGAGTCACACAGATATTTGTTGAAGATCCTATTATTATCATTTGTGAAATGAAACAAAGATGCATACAGAACTCCATCCCTCCATATTCGCATTTAGTGAAAAGGGTAAAAGTGACTTCTGAAAATAGTGAAATTATTGACACTAGCTCCGTCCACTTGTATTATGTCAGTGGTTGGATTATATAAAAATCTCAAAAGTAAAACTAAAACAGTTTATTTATTACAAATATTTTTGCAGTCCTCTTTACTGACGTACGCAGACCACTTGTTCATATGGCTATTTGTCAAGATTTTATGCTGTGGCAGACATGAATTTCCTCATTTGGACTACGTAAAATTTGCTTTCGAAAGTCATTCATCCTGTTGTTTGATCTTGGTGACCTAACATTGCAGACAAATTTTCAGTACTTAAGAAGGCACTGTAGATTTATTTTTGCTCACAAGATAAAATACCCTTTCGCTGCGAGGACTACAACATGAATTTAGCCAGGGAGGCATACTTTTTGCTTCAGTCTGATGCCAGAATCTCCCCAACTTTAACCCGCTGGTGGTCCACTCTTTCCACTATTGTTAAAATGGAAGTCGCAGGAGGAATCCGTCTGAAATTGGAAATAGGAATACAAGTTTGGTCGACACACACACAAGAACAAAGGCCGCCGTATCTGTTTAGTGTTGTCAAATCATGTTTATAAAGGAGTTTTGTAAAATCATCTTTAAAAGTTAAAATTACTAACAAAAGGAAATTTTTAAATTGTTTTTGATTTTGCAAATGGTGGCATAATGACAAAATAGCTCTGTACCAGAAACTTGAAAAACTTCGTCATCAAGAACCCCAGCATGCTCGAGTTCGCTGTCAGTTGTAAATTTCTTAACAATATAGTCGCATGCTTGCCTGTATAATTATTTTACAGCTGGAAAAATGGATAAAGGGAAAACAAATCAATGGAAAAGATCTCTACAATTGTTAAGAAATTAGATATTGTACAGTTAGGTGATGGAAAATACAATAAAGCCGGTATCTTTATATAAATCGTCACCTAAATATAAAAACATTAGCTCACGAGCATGAAATAAGCAATAGATTCTGACGATAGCAATCCAGCTTCTTTTATCTCTGACATATATTCCTTGGCTGCTTGGCCGATACAAGTCGTGTCACGTTGTGCTCTTTGGTATTGCTTCTTTTGAGGTATTCCACTTTCGGAGAAAAGCAGTCTTGGCTACAGCTTCTGACTTTAAAACGCATCAAAACAGTTAAATCGGAACTTTCTCCAGTACTTCTCTCGTGATGTGCACAATTGGTGCCTCTTATTGCTACACGAGCTTGGTCTTTGTGAAGTGGAAGAGTAAATATAGATACTAGCAGTAAAACAGACACGCGGGTTACAGTTGCTGTATTGCAAGTACGATTACAGGTTTGGCACCGATTACGATAATGATTATACTATATTTGGAAACCATGATTACGCTTACAGAGGGGATGATTAAGATTATGATTGCTTTGTATTTGCTGATTTTTTTTTTTTCTGACTAGATATACATTGTATAACTGAAAACCAATAGTCTATATAAATATGAATAGACTTGAATACATGCAAGTTGACATGCCAAATAAGCACTGTTACATCACATTCACATCAGCAATTTGAATTAGTGATGTTATAACGAACAAACGTTAAACTTTAATGTTTGCATCAGATTACATTTGTCTGATGTTAAGCTTTTGCTTGCAATAGACCATTTCACGGTTATTATCTCCCCTTGAAAACACCAGAGGGCGTCTCGGTGCAACTCACTTCCGGATAGTTCAATCAATAAAGATGGCAGATGTAGATCAAGAAAAAGTGACTGGAGGATATAAACAGGTATACTGTGAAACGGCTGAAGAGATTTCTTAAAACAACACGGCCAGAATGTGTCAGGCCGTGCACTTGAGTTGAGAGAACGTGCCCTTGGAGTGCTGCGTCTTGAATTCCCATCAGAAACTACTTTAAAGAACGCGACTGGGCCAAGTTTGAAACACTTTGTACAGCTAGACTTAACAGGAATACCGTCCTAAACGATATTGATCCTACTCGACAATTTACATCCGTCTTAACTGAGATTGCAGAAGAATCTATTCCTAAGTCCTCGCCGAATTGTAAAAGAACCCAAAAACCGTGGTACACTAAAGAATGTAAAGAAGCCATTAGACAACGCCGAGAAGCACTGAAAAAATGTAATAATCGTCCAACGCCCGAAAACTTAACTTCAGTACCGTATTTTTCGGGCCAAAGCTCGCCGCATAATTAAAGAAAGTAAACGAGCATCATGGAAAAAATATGTTTCAACTCTAAACTCGCGTTCCTCAATAAAGAAAGTTTGGGACACGATCCGCAAAATAAATGGAAAGGGAAAATACAATTCATTCCGACATGTGAAGATAAATAACAACAATTTCAATACCAAACATGAAATGGCTAATGTACTTGCTGATTGTTTCTCCAAAAATTCCTCATCGTCTAATTATTCCGAAGCTTTCCGAAGATTAAAAGCTCAAAAAGAAAAAAAAAAAAACACGGTTGAAATTCACATCAAATAGCTCAGAGAGTTATAACCAACCGTTTTCATTGTCGGAGTTTATGGAATCTTTGAATAAGGCCCATGATACATCCGCTTGACCTGACGATATACATTATCAGTTTTTGAAACACTTTCCAGAACCATCCTTAACAGTTCTTCTGGAAATCTTCAATGATGTATGGATTACTAGTAATGTACCAAAAATTTGGAAAGATTGTTGTTGTTGTTGTGGGGCTTAACGCCATTTTTCAGCACACGATAGGCTATACATGGCGGCCAGTATTAATGGTGGAGGAAGAAACCGGGAAATCCCCGGAAAGAACCACCGATCCACGAGAAACTACTGGCAAGCTTTCTCACATATCCACATTCGCCGAATCCTAGACTCGAACCCACGCAGACAGAGGTGAGATGGCAGTGATCCGTAACGGAGAGCGCTTTAGACCACTCGGCCACTCGGGGCCCCCAATTTGGAAAGAAGCAACAGTAATACCAATCCCCAAACCAGGCAAAGATAGCGCAGATCCTACCAACTATAGACCTATATCATTAACTAGCTGCGTATGCAAAACAATGGAACGAATGATCAATTCTCGGCTTGTATGGTATTTGGAAACCAACAATTTAATATCTCCTTTCCAAAGTGGCTTTCGTTATGGTCGTAGTACCAATGATCATCTGATTAGACTGGAAACATTTATTCGCGACGCTTTCATCAAGAAGGAACACTTAGTATCGGTTTTCTTTGATTTGGAGAAGGCCTATGACGCAACGTGGAAGTACGGAATACTAAATGACCTACACGATCTGGGTCTAAAAGGCCGACTGCCCTCGTTCATATCAAACTTCCTCTCAGACGACATTCAAGGTACGAGTGGGCTCCACCCTCTCTGATATGCACGATCAAGAGATGGGTGTGCCCCAGGGCAGTATTTTATCGGTGACGCTTTTCAACATAAAAATGAATAGCATCACCAAGTGTCTGACTCCCGGTGTGGATTGCTCCCTATATGTTGACGACTTTTTAATATGTTACCGATCCAAGCACATGCATACAATTGAAAGACAATTACAAGAAAATATCAGCAAGATTCAAAATTGGGCCAATACTAACGATTTCAAATTCTCGAAATCAAAAACTGTATGTATGCATTTCTGTCAGTTACGAAGACATCATGATGAACCTAAACTCACGCTGGACGGAACACCTATTCCTGTTGTTGAGGAAACAAAAGTTTTAGATATTATCTTCGACAGAAAACTGACTTTTATTCCACACCTGAAGAATTTGAAAGCTAAATGCTTGAAGTCTCTAGATTTACTTAAAGTAGTAGCGCACACTGACTGGGGTGCTGATAGGAAAGTCATACTCAGTTTATACAGAACATTTATTCGCTCGAAACTAGACTATGGCTGCGTTGTCTATGGTTCAGCTAGGAAGTCCTATTTGAAGATTCTTGACCCAATTCATCATCAGGGAATAAGACTTGCTCTGGGAGCATTTAAGACATCCCCGTGTGAAAGCCTACTCGGTGAAGTGAACGAACCACGTTTATCACAACGTAGAGAAATGCTTTCCGCACAGTATGCTCTCAAATTAAGATCAAACCCTCTGAACCCTGCTTTTTCGGCTGTTTTTGAACCCAAATATAAAACCTTATATGACAATAAACTAAACGTTATACCCACCTTTGGCATTAGAATATTACCATGCCTTGACAGTACCAAAATTGATCTTTCAAAAATTCTGAAAACGTCCGTCTCCAAAACACCTCCCTGGCTACTAAAACAACCAAAAGTACTTTTCACATTACACGATGGAAGAATATCGGAGACAAACCCTTCTATCTTCCACTCCTGTTACCATGAATTCCTCACCCAATTTGAAAATTATACAAGAATATATACTGATGGATCAAAAGATGAGGAAAAGGCTGCTGCAGCCTTCGTTAGTGGAAAACGCACAACAAAAGTTCGCTTGCCAAATGGTACATCAATTTTCTCAGCCGAAATCAGAGCAATAGACCTTGCATTGCAATATATTAAAAGCAAGCGTATTTTAAACAACATCATTTTCTCCGATTCACAATCAGTACTTCAGTCACTACATAATAGAAAACTGGAGAATCCATTATTAGCCAATATTCTCCTCAAACATACTGAGCTGAGTACTTCCCACAATATAATATACTGTTGGTTACCCAGCCATATTGGAATTAAAGGTAATGACAAAGCAGACCGCGCTGCTAAAATGGCCCTATCACTGGAAACATCTGAATTTTGAAACAACGTATACTGATTTTAAACGTAGTATCAAAGAATGCTTACGTGAGAAATGGCAGGCATCATGGAATGATGCCGTGAATAACAAACTTCATGCCATCAAGCTAACCCTAGGAGAATGGGCTCCTTCCTACAGAGCCGTCCGTAGGGAGGAGGTAGTCATTGCAAGAATGCGAGTTGGTCATACTTATTAACCCACTCCTACATACTAAAAGAAGACCCACCAGAGTGCGTAGCTTGCAATGAACCATTCACCGTTAAGCGTTCACCGCTTAAGCGCACACCGTTGGAGTGTTTCGACCTCCAACCTACGCGTAATCATTATTACAATGTGCATGACATTAGGGAGCTATTTGATACAGTTTGCGTTTTTTATATTATAGACTTCCTGTAGGAAGTAAATATTTATCATAAGCTATAGCTTGTATGTTATCACCTTAAACAGTTTTATGTGCTATATATACCGTCGTTAGATTTTAATTACCTTTCATCTGTTTTCGTTGTCATACATCATTTGCACTCCCCGTTGATCGGGAAACTTTATTTATCACCGTTGCCATTTTATCGTTTTACCTTCAACTGTTTGGTTTCGTATCGCTGGTCGATACGAAACCTTTTACCACTTTTAAATAAAGATAGATATAACCTTTTGTATGGCGCTAAATAGCCTTATAGTGCTGGTGCGCCGTAAAAATTCAACTAACCAACCAACCAACCAACTATAAAGAACGCCGATCGACAAGAACAAGAGACGCGTGAGATAGGAAAATATACAACACCTCTTGGCGAAACGTTACCAAAGCCAGACACACTGGATGGATGGAGTGACGACGTGACCAAGATTCCTGACTTTTCCGAAAGGGAACTGTATAATCGTCTTGTTTTAAATACGATCAGAACATTTGACAGAGCTCCCTGCGGTGCTGTCAGGCAGCTGAAAGCTAAAAATTTTTATCAGGACAATCATATACACTCAGTCCGCTATCACAACCTCAGTAATCAGTGTTCACACGCATATGTGAGATGCCTGGTTATTCCATCCCTCCCAATATTAGATAAAAACAAACAACCTGATTACCGAGTTTGGATAAGTCTGTCAAAAGTAACCGGACAAGTTCACTGTGCAGATTGCACCTGTCCAGCAGGGTAAGTTTCATACAACTTTAAAGTTTTAACTTATGCTCTTCATTTGAGAGGTAGATAATCATTAAAATTATTTAATATGCGAAATTCGTAAATTTATAACTACAGCAACATTTCTTCATATTGTCCCTTTATGTTTTTTAAAAGTTAAACCAGTATTTGGGCCTGGGGATATCTCACCTGTACCCCCACAGTTAATTGCTGATCTGGGCTATATATATTTGTGTGCTGATTCCTTGAATTACCCCCCTAATCTCACCCCATTAAACAAAAACCTGGGAATAAGAATAATAGTAAAGTGTCACTACAGATGTGATCCATCACATTATCTGCTATACTTCAGAAAAACTGACACAGCTGAAAGATCAACATATAATGATATTTCTTTTTTTTTTTGCACAGGCAAGGGGAGTCATGCAATCACATTGCTTCTTTGTTGTATGCCCTTATCGACATCACAGAGAAAAGGAAGGCAGGTGAAATTTCAGCTACATCATTGGAGTGTAAATGGAATACACCACGGCCTCGGAAACTATCCCCGAAAAAGGCAGAGGAAATTAAGCTGAAAAAATACTCTGGCGCTCTTGAAACTTCAGCATACAAAGAGTATTGCCCATCTGGAGAGGGCAGTCCACTAAAAAGGGAAGAGTTCCAGAAACAGTTGCTTGCTGTAAACCCCTTAGCAGGATATCATAAACATTTCCCCAAACCAGATATTCCAGAGGAGGTACTCAGGGAATGTTGTATGCCACTCCCAAATATTATGTTCAGAGATACTGTGGATCTGAACAACAAAATGTGTACAGAAAAGTTTCATGATTATGTTTCAAGTCTCAGTTTTAATTCTGCGAAGATAGAGGAACACACTAGAGGACAGAGGCAAAATATTGTTTGGAAAAAGGTAAGGGAGAACAGAATTACAGCCTCAAAATTTGGTAGTGTCATGACTAGGAAAGAAATAACACAGCCAGATAATCTTGTGAAGTGCTTTGCTGGATACAATAAGGACCCATATTCCGATTCATTGGAATGGGGAAAGAAAAATGAAAAGAAGGCATTAGTTAGCTATGTACAGTTTAGTAATAAATATGAAAATAAAATCAGTACAAAAGACTGTGGTCTTGTAGTGTCTATTAATTATCCTTTTTTAGCAGCTAGTCCAGATTCCCTGGTTCATTGTGAACACTGTAAAGAAACGAGTGGCATTGTTGAAGTGAAATGCCCCTTTAAATACAGACATTTGACACCCCTTGAAGCAGCACAGAAAAGCGATTTCTTCTGTGGTGTTAGAAATGGCGAGATAAAAGTAAAGTTCAATCACACTACTACCAGGTACAAGGACAGCTAGCTTTGACTAATCGTAAGTGGTGTGACTTTGTTGTATGGACACCAAAGGGATACATGTGGAGAGGGTTTGGTTTGATAACAAACTGGGGGAGGAGAGAATGTTGCCCAAGTTGAAGATCTTTTTCATGAAGAGCATTCTGCCAGAAATGTTCTCAAGGAGAATTAAGAGGCCTTCCTCTTTACACCAAAAAATGAATTCAGTAATCAAGACTGACTCCATTCATTATTGGGACAATTTTCAATTACTGTGATCATTTAAAGCTTAGGTTTAAGAAAAGATGAAATATTGTCACCCAAATTATTTAAAAAAATTTAACGATTCAATTACAGTTTGATTGAAACATAAAATTAACCATTACAGTATGCATCATACAAACAGTACATAGTACCTACTTGTCCTAATCAATAATTAGTTGCTTCAGTTAATCAGATTTGTTTCCTAATTGGTCGCACATAGACCAGTGCATAGGGTTTTGTTTGCATATATATATATATATATATATATATATATATATATAGTTTAGATTTTTTTCTGGGCAAGATACAATTGTTGTAACTTGCACAGAACTTTACATATAAAGAAGAAATATTGATCACCAATAATAGTCAAATAAAATAAGATTTTTTTTTTTTCATTTTTATGCAGAATAAACCGTGCTTTGCACAAGTTTGCATGGATGCAAAGTCAGTCCTGTACGAGTGATGGCTGGAGTGTTGTTAGTGCAGCACAAATTTTGAAAACGTCTGATGCTGTTAAATGGCAACTAATTGGCATCACCCCATTTAGGATTTTAAAAACTTTAATTCTTTGTATCTCCCTTTCCACATATATCCGCCGTGTCTCCTCAACCTGCCTACGTGTAAACTGTTTATTTTTTGACTTGAAATGAGGAATGACAAGGGCAATTTCTTTGGGAGTTGTCAGTTCACTTATTAAAAAACCCTTATCAACCATTATTGAATCACCTGGCTCACAGAGATCCACCACTCCAGACAGCTCTAATTTTCTTGTCCGAAATACTTCCTGCATAGCAGTCAGATACAAAACTAATAACACCACAAGGACTCGCACCAACCAAAATGTTCCACGTCATGTGAGATTAGTAGTTCGAATACATAAGATATTTCGCTTGTAGTGACTCTGGCGTGTCCGTCCAAATCTCAGTGCAATCGAGAATAACTCTTGTATTTGGATAACGCCTCTTGAAAGATTCTGGCATGTTTTCCGATACTACTTCTCTCTTTGGCCATAGCAAAAGTAATGGTACTAGCTCATTGGATAAAATTCTCACCCACGTCCTCCAAATACTACTACATAAGAGCAGTTGAAATATGAAATCTATGTGCCAGATCCTCTTCACATAACCCCAGTCTAAGTCTCATGAGCACCAACAAAAATATCTCCATCAAACGCAACTTTCTTGTTGACCATGGCTTATTTTTTCCATTTTGTTGGTACTCTTTCTCACCACCTGACTTTTCGCCTTTACAATAAGACATGTTCTGGGCTTTCACTTTGATGGTATTGAAAAGTAATATTAGTGTCACAAATGTTGGAATGCCTGTGTAGAATTGTACTTCAGAGTCGTTATCCTTAATATCCTCCACTGCAATATCAGGCTTATTGCACTGTATCCCAACATCCACTGCAATATCAGGTTTATTGCACTGTATGCCAACATTCACTGTTTCTGGTTTTTTGTTGCATGTTACTGGGAAGTCAGTTTGGGTAGAACTATCTTTTACTTGCACTGTGCAAGGCTGTTCACATTTATTAACCTTGCTACTTATCCTTGGAGCAGGTCCTGTGTAATCATGCATGTGCACAGAAACATTTAGTGTAGATGATTCTAGAAGAGAAAGTTTTAATGATTCATTTTCTTCATAGCTGTTACAGTCATTTCTGTCTACACCTGCATCTGTATCTGATGAAGTGGTCGGGGGCGTAGATAAAGAGATATCATCAACCTGGAATATAAACAGACCATTTGTAAGAAATGATGTGCATATATTTGACTGATTGTGTTAAATAAAAATTAAAACTACATAACCTATTTGTTTCATTGATTCCAATACATATTCTTTTACACATTTAATTTATATTCTACATAGTCTATTGAGTACTTCATAATTGTATTGATATGAATGTTTCTTTAACATCTCCCCCAACCCATACTGAATTATTAAATATATATTTGCTACATAATTTAAGAAATAAGATAATTGTTTTGTAATGGTATGTCACCTGACAAAAGTTTTATCACATTTGATAGTAAATAGGCACTGACCATTCAATTTTCGAAAAGGGAGGGGGGCTGATATATATTTTGGAGGGCGAGTCTTGCTTTGTGTGAAGGACAGATTTTTTTTTTATTTTTATTTTTTTCTGTTGGCTAATATGGGACATGTGTGTACAACAGGGGAACCGATCCGAGCAAACTTTTGAATTTCTCCAGCAAATGAATATAAGGGCCTGCCTTTTTGTTACATTCACGTACCCCACACCACTCTCGAGATTAAATTGTCGGTGCCTATGCCAATGTGAAAAATTTCGCTTGAATGCAACTAATGTAAATACCGTCCAAGTCTTGAAAGTTTTTTGAGGAAATATGTTGGGAACTGGTGCTGTCTTTGATGGACCTGCTAATCCCACAAAATGATCGCTGCACAGCCGTGATGTCGACTTCAGGCGAAAGTCCTTCTAAAACATCCAACTCGTTGGCTCCAAATACGAGAAATTTTACCATCAGCAGGAAACCTATGCAGTGAAATGGTCCTATCATCAACAATCTTTCCGGAGTAATTGGAAGTCTTTCGCACAGCAGTATATTTTTCCCATGTTGACACTATTTTGTTGCCTTTATGTTTCGGTAACCAAGCATAAAACGGTGCGAAATTATGAACTATCCGGAACTGGAAATTTTTTGGGGGCATGCGCATTGGGGCTAAGGGAGGTAATTTTAAGACCTACGATCAGTAACTCCTTTGCAACCGTGAAACAGTCTATAGAGAACAGTGGTGCAGCTGGAGCACTTGATGCAAGAATCTATGTAGGAGCAGTCAAGCTTGGACAGTGTAGGGTTGAGGTTTTGTCCTTTCCAATAGGCTAGTGGACAGGCATGTAGTGCTGAATTAATTCTCCTCCGGGGAGCTTGGCTGTGGAGACTGGTTTCACTGTTATCTGATACCTGAAGAAAGATTTGCAAGTAGAACATGAATTTTTCAGTAACAAATGATCGTAAAATATAAGACGGTAGAGTTTTAGAAAAATCGGTTTTTATATTGGTCGGCTAAAATTGCCACTTCCTTGTAATTGTCAACATTCATTGTCTTTTGTTTATGGGAACTTTTTTTAATTCTTACATTAAGAATATGTGATATTTTTTTGGTTGCAATCATTTGTAATAATGATTATGCTATGCAATTAAACTGTCAAAGAAGGACGATTACAATTATAGAGCTTCTAAGATCAGTGGTTACGATTACAGCACAGGGTAATCGTTTACGATTACAATTGTAATCAGCCCCATTTTTGAAAAAAAGATTGAGGCCATGTCAGAATACATGTCAGAGGTAAAAGGTTACTATTATCTCAATTATCTTTTAGAGCTTTCACTATACCTTCCACTAGCAGCAGCACTGACATATGCCGGGATGTGAGCATTAAAAAGCGTACAAAATTCATATTTATCGAATCCGATGCTATAGAATGTCACCGTGGCAGGAACTTTAATTGAAATGTGTCATGTTGACGGTTCGAATTGGTGGTGGCGACGCATTCGCGGAAAACTATGAAATGGCGCAAATATTCGTAAAGTACAATATAAAACCTTTCAGTATCTCACATTCATATACGCGTCTATTCCTAAATTTGTCGGCTTTGTATGCTGTTAAAAAAGACTTCATTTAAAAGGAAAAACATTGTTAAACTGTGGTCGACTGGCAAGTCATGTGTCTTAAGTAAACCGACCTATACGTTCAGTGATTCCACAAAATATTTCCACTTACCGATATATAATAATCTAGAACACTTTGAAACAGCGGTCTTCATGGAGTGGTTTTTTTAAAATAAAGAATTTACAGTTGTATGTGTACCATTAAAAACAATTACTCCAGCTGGGCCTGATTTTTTCACATATTTGTAAAACTTCTCATAAATATTGATTAAAATACCGTAAAATGCTTGCTACAGGGCAGACTGTATCATGTTGGATATTCTACTAGTATCGCGACTAGCAGCATTACAGGACCGTTATCGGCACCACTGCTGATGTCGCGACAAGCACTTGACGGCATAAAGGTTATTTTAAATACAATTTAAGCGAACGTAATGTTTTTGTAAATAGGATTTTCTATCTGATGAAAAAGCAATTTTTCACTAACAGTAAATCTTCAATCATCCTTTAGGAGAATTCGAACTTACTTATCATTTGATAAAAAGTTAAACCTTCTGTAACATGTCATCTGTCTCTGATTATATGCACTTTCAGAAACACGAGTTGTGAAGGATTCAAACCAATTTTCACGTTCCAAAACCAGTATATTTAAAGACTGGGATTCTGCACATTCACAGCACCAGTCAAGTATTTGAAAACAATCGTACAGTAATTTTTTTTTTTTTTTTTTTTTTTAATTAAAAGCAAACATTGCTATTATAATACAAAAATAAATTTCCACAATTTGATTATTGTAGTTTTTGCGACAAAATTTGTTCCAAAATAAAGATTATAAATATAAGAAAACTTTTAGAAATGCTAATTTTTTAAAATGTAATTTTTTACTTTAACTCGAGTTTTCTGTGTGCTGATGATGTTTTTCTATGTAATATTTTTGTAAAATAGCATCACAGGAAGAAATAGACTGCTGTTAGGTGCATCAAAATATGTGCCGTGTTACTCGATCTTCACGATATGGGTTCGTCTTGATTAAAGTTCGTTAAGAAGAGGACGAGAAAATGCATCATTGTCATTTTCTATCAATATTTTGCCAATATAACTGTTTCTAAAGTAATGAGATATCAATATGAAAGAAGTTTATTTCTAAAAAGTGGAAGTCGGTGCATAAGTGCGTTAAAACCGAGAAATCCGTGATAAAGTATTCCATGGCAGGGAACTTTTATTTGGTAGAATTAGCCATCGACAGAACCACGGGACTTGCAAGAAAAAAGAGAAATTGACATAAGTACGGGATTTCCAGGTAAAGATAGAATAAAGGGGGAATAAAAATTAAATTTTATAAATAAAAACGATATATATATATATATATATATATATATATATATATATATATATATAAAATGAGGAAATTAAGTTTTAATGCGTCTCAAAAATACAAATAAAATTAAAAAATTCCAGTGGAAATTTGTGATGTAATTATACAGCTACACTAACTTTTTCTCTTTCACACCTCATGTCAGTAGCGTAAAGAACTAAAGAAAGATTGACTATTAAATGCCAGTCCTTGCATAAAAAGTGTATATCGGTATTGACAACATAGCATAGGTACATGTAACATACACAGGACAACAGGGACGAACCTTGGGAAGGATCACTTGAAGTAATATAAAAAGTGTCAAGGGAACAAGTCAAAGGGCTTAAGTCCCGAGGATGGGAATACAAGCCGTTTTCTTAATCAATTTTTAGGACAAAGCGAGGAAAAGAAAGGGACCTGGAAAAACATCTAGGATATGAATTGATAGAATGTACGGTTATACATTGAGTAATGTATAGGGCAAGGACCCAAGGTAGGCCGCTTTAGATCAGGGCTAACCTTTCTACTTTATTCTGAAACGTGGACAAGGAAGGCCAAAATGTTAGAAGTCATGCGTACTGGCAGAGATCATCGCCATACTGTTTAATTCAAAAACAAAGAGGAGGACCTGTCGTATATATTGGAACTGCTTAGTGCATGCGTAGAGGTAGAGGGCAAGGGCTTAAGGTAGGGTGCTACAGAAAAGGTTTTAACATTGGTGTATCATTTCGAACCATGACAAGCATTTATGATATATTATTGAAGAGGACATACAATGTGGCCAAGAGAAGAGACTCCTATGTATGGCCAAATTAAATTATGTAAGTGAAATATTTCTCAAATGAAAGAAATTTTGAGATTTTTGTTCATGTACAAAGGATGACTTACATTGTACTAGTCACAATAGGTATCCCGCAGTGGCAAAGATCTTGATTATCTTTCATAAACTTTTTTGTGGTTGAAGTTTAATATACAACATTCTGGAAATTCTTGCACATGTCAATTAATATCTTTATTTTCCATTTTGAAACGTGTACATTTAAGCGATGACTTGTGATACGAATGTTAATCATTGCTTACAACGGCGAATATAACATATATAACGTATAAAATGCTACAAATGCTAACAATCATTACTTCATACATTGACTGTTAGAAATAAAGCACTTCCAAACTCTCAAATAGAATGAATATGGGAAATATATGATTGTATTTTGCTAAAGAATTGGCCAAGTAAATTGTTTATACTGATAGGACTGCCATATTTGCTTTAACATGGTAATGAAAACTGAGCCGACTTGATTGTGTAAACCGATGAATTGTCTTGCAAATGTTATTTCAAAAGGGAAGAAAGGACAAAGAGAGGGGGGATCTGTTGCAGAGTGCCAAATTGTTTAAAACGGGAACAGATTAAATTGCTTCAAATGTGGAGGTATACGGAACTGGTCGAGTAAATTGTTTGCATTAAAATGACTACAATAGATTTTGACAAATAATAATTGAAATGGCTTGGCTGCACAAACAGATTATGTTGTGAAGGAAAGTTCATCACAAAGTATCACTTTTTTATTAGTGAAAGTAAGAACAAAAAAAAAAAAAAAAAAAAAAAATGAATTCTTGCAAGTGCTTGATACTCTCTCATGTATCATATTAAGTTACACTAAAGACACTACACGCAAATAAAATCACTGATGGACAGTCGCAGACTTGAGTCTTAAATAGGATTATAAAGGACTATGTATATAAGCATAAAAATTTAATGAAAATAAAGTTAGTAAACCATACCAAGTGAAGTACACTGGTCGGGAAAGTTCTGCGACCGACGATGAAAAAATTTGGTCGTTGATTCTATCTTGAAGGCCCTTGTAAGTACTTCTGCTTCACTGTAACAGCTGACAAATCCAGAAAAAGTACTAGTTCTTCAAGAAAAAGGAGGTAATGTGAATAAGGCACGACTATGACCACTTGAAATGTGTAACAGTAAAAGCTGAAGTTTCTAAGCCTCTAGAGCATGCTAATATATATGGAAAATAAAATGCGTCTGCAATTAAAGATCACGCATGAACATTTCACACCGACTCGCTGTCCTTGTCCTTGTTGACTTGCATCAGTCCTTGCCATCTAGTGCCTACCGTATTGTAAAGGCGTTTGGATTGGATTGTTATATGCTAGATTGATTTCACTGGATGAGTGAAAGGTTTTATTTCTTCTTTCCATTGCCCCGTTACTTTTGGCATCACAAATAGAATTTCAAGTCGGCACCTCTAACATGCTGGGTAAGATTTGTACTCTGGGACGGGGACGCGCAGGCAGGGAGAAAGTTTAACCCTGTTACAGTCAGAAGGGCCATGTCTGATCAATCGGTTAGTCACGCCAAGCTTCAGGTTCTGCGTTAGAGATGCTGTTTCATTGATCTCCATACTTTCCATTGTCTTTGTGAATGAAGCTGCATAATGTCGCTTTTCAAACTCGGCGATCTCAAGGCTCAATTGAGGAAAGTGTATGTTTTGTTTTAGTTCTGTTAACTAATGGGAAAACGCGTTCAGAATTTTGTGCCGTATTTTGTATAAACGTTTTTATTTTCATTAAATCTGGAAAAGGTATTTGGTAAAGTTGGCTGCGGCGTTAACATTTGTCCATGGGAAAAGTCGTCTTTCCTATACCATATTGTCCCACTACCATGATGCTGATGTTGTAAACTTTTCTTCCCCCGGGCAGAGCAAAGTTGTATGTCCATTCTTAGGATTAATAATGCAGTAGTGATCTGCGCTAAAACGGAGGATGATAACGCAAATGAAGTCGAATATGAAGAATTCAGTTGGGATTGACATAAATTATATTTTGCATCGAAGGATGATAACGCAAATGAAGTCGAATATGAAGAATTCAGTTGGGATTGACATAAATTATATTTTGCATCGAAGAGACACTATTGCATTTGTTTTCTAATTTATACCAAGACCTTTTTGAACTATATGGAGAAGTACATCGATCCTTCAAGGGTTAAATCGTGATTATGAAATGTTATGTAAATCTACCATCACAAAAAAGTTTCCAAATTTTTGAGCCTTTAACTGAAATGATGTTGGAAGCGCGAGTGCTATTTACACAAAAAAATAATAAAATTGCAACACATTTTGTATTACATCTCGGCTCTTTTAAAGTAACAGAAAGGAAAGAGCGAAGACAACAAGCTTTGTAAGTTTTACAAAAAATAATTTATTTCCCTAGAAAACACGGTGAAAAGGTGAAAATATGAAATGGGACTTAAGATTTGCGAAGAAAATCTAAACATTTGTCCTAGAATTGTGAAAACATATAAGTCCTATCAATAACAGTTCTAATTGAATCTAGTCTGAATCTCTATTCCGTTCCAAGATGGTGGATGATGACGTCAGACGCTTTTACGTAAATGTCCAGAATTCCACGTTGAACCACAATTTGTATTGTTTGTTCCAATTTAGAATCAATTTCACTGAATGTCGTTGTCCTAAGCAACTTGAATAGTTCTCCAGGGAAAATAATTATTGTTTAAAAAAATAGATGAACTCCTGTAGCTGTCATTTATAACAATATACATCTCTCGAGTTCTACAGATGTAGGAAAGATAAACTCTTTCCAGCACAAGAAAAAGAATACCTTGTTCTTCATGGTATAAGAACGACTCTACAAGGTGTTAAAATATGACTGACTGACTATTTCACAGATACCTGAGTTTTTAAACTGAACTAAAACGTCATTTCATGCACACGCACGAAAAATGCGTGATTTCAACATCTCACCATCGCAGTACAGGATGTAAACACATATAATTAGAAATTACCTTGGCCACAACCAATAGTTTTCGTAGCTTGTTTATCAAACCAGCAATCTAAAAAATATTGCTTACGAAATCCTGAGTCATATTTACGCTCTAAATAAACACGTTTCTTTCAAAATGTCAGACCCTGCGAACATAAACATCATCACAATAATAATTATATATAATAATACAAAAATGAAATAGAAAGAATTCAGATTATAACAGAAGTAATTAAACTACATGGTCGTAACACTTTCCACCCATAAAGAAAAACAAAGATTTATGTAATAAAGCTTTCTTTCTTACCAGATGTAAACTATACACGAGGTAAAAAAATTACATAAGAACTCTTATGAATTATACAAAGGTGTATATGAATATAATATTAGTAGTATAGTGGGGTACCGTAGCGACAATGGGAATTAGCATTACAGACCCCCCCTGGGCCAGTATAGCGACAAGAAATAAAATCTCACCCTGGGCCTGTATAGCGACAATGGAAAATTGAGTAGAGGGACTAGAACACCCTGGGCCTGTATAGCGACAATGGAAATTTTGTAGAGCGGCGACTAGTAGACTGTGGGTTTGTAGAGCGATAAGCGACAGGTGGCATGACGTCACACTGGTAACAATGTAGCAAAAAGAGAAGTACTGTGACGTCAGGCTACCTGAGAGAGGGCTATAGACAAACACGAATCAAGAGCATTCGTGTTTTGTTTAGTAGAGGAAGGGTTTTATATGTAT
>JAECUM010019433.1:0-20157 GCA_016617855.1 Megalonaias nervosa | reverse complement strand
TTTGTCTCCTTGAATCAATACTTCACAAACCCCAAGATCATTTGCATCAACAGACATATTAAATGATTGACTGAAATGTGGAGCTGAAAGAACTGGTGCACTTCCAAGTATGGCTTACTTTATCAAACACCTTCTGATATTTGCCAGACCAATGCAACTTGCATTTCTTACTCAAAAATTGGTCAGGGTTCAGGAAGTATGGAGAAATTTGAGTAAAATTTCCTATAATATCCAACCGTACCCAAAACTCTCATCAGTTGCTTTTTACTAAAAAAACCTATGAATTCGGAGATAACTTTTACATAAACTTCTACAGGTTTAACTTCACCGTGTCCCCGATATTCCCTAAAAATGTAACACAAGCATGGACAAAATACTACTTTTACCTACATTTATCTTTCATTTACATCACTCAGTCGATCACAGAAATTTCGAAGTGTTTTCAAGTAATCTTTCCGGGTATCGTTGTAGTTGATGACGTCATCGATGCACTCGTCACAGTTAATCTAGACCAGATGCTAAAGTACTAGAATTTTGGACGGAGATTTTTTCATACCAACGGAAAGCCATCTGGAGTTGCCAATGCCGAAATTGTTTTGCTCTTTACGTGAGTGGAATCCGTCAGAATCTTTTCAAAAGGTCGAACTTGGTGACATATTTTGTATTTCCAATTTTTTCAGTGTAGTCATCGGATCCTGGCATTGTAAATGAATCCGTTGTAGTGGCACTGTTGCCTTTTCTTTATTCAATAGACATGCGGAATGTATTATCTGGTTTTGGCACAAGAATACAATAATACATGGTGAAATTGTATATGGTTCTATGAAATCATTATCGCAGGCTTTATTTGTTCGTGTTGGAACATCTAAAAATATTTGCTCATATTGACATAAAAGCTATTTTAGTTTACTGCTTTCTTGAGGCTGTATACTTGAAACTTTCTGGCTCAGATTGTTTAATATTTTTGAATTCCGAAGACTGGTTAAACCAAATTCCCTAAAGTCAAATTGCATTCCAGTGTTTACATCTTCACTGTGTGTGACAGGTACAACTAAATAGATCGAACGATTAATCGGGCAATATCTACGAAAATTCTTCTTGAAATATCTATAAGACAATGCTCTTTCCATTTCCTCCTCCCAGAAGTGTTAATGATAGAATTTAAATACTTTACTTTCTTTACAATTGTTTAAGGAAAATATTTGTTAGCCTGAGGAAGATTTAAAGGTGTGGGGAAAAAAACCAAGAACTTCTATCCTTTGCATTTCTGTCATACCTTAATTTAATTTTTGACTAGATTAGTTCATGCTACTTCACAACTTATATTTAAAATCAAAGACATAGTCAAGAAGATTAATCCTGGAATCTTCATTTGAAAGAAATTTCTCTTTTAATTAACTGCAATGGTCCACGGACAGTCGTGGACCATATGTCCAAAAACTAGTTCAGAAGGACTATAACCAAATGATTCTTGAATTGTTACCTAACATTAGTCAACAACAAATGAACACTGTTATCCCAAATCATTTCTTGTATCAAAGCAATATGACTGAATCATATTCTTCAAAGTCTGATGAAATGTTTCCAAAGCCCCTTGAATTTCAGGGTGATAGGCAGAAGACGTAAACTGTTGGATGTCTAATTCATGCAGAACTAAGAAGCAAGCAAATTTAAATGAAAACCCTCATTCCAATCTTTTCCTAAATCAATCCAAAAGTTTCATGAAAATCTTTCTAAAGCACCTCGACTTTCAGGGTGGCAGGCAGACGATTGAAACTGCCGGATTGTTATGAATAATTTTCATTGTTTGTTTCTTCATTCATTGTATGCTATGGTTTTATGTAATCAAGTTTATTGTCTACCTGACCAGAATTATTTGTTTTTTTAATTCTGTAAACAACTAATACATAGCAAACATTTTCTCTATGGGTTTTGATTTAATATTAGGATTATTATCAACAGAAGTAAACATATTTCCATCGGTCTGAGTCAAGCACATTGTGTTTAACAAGTTCATTATTTTAGTAACAGAATCTTCTAGACGTTTCCGTTAAGTAATAGCTGTTTTTTTTTTTAGAAAATGACAATTGTGACATAGATCAGGCAGAGGGCTTTTTAGTCTTGTTTACTGGGACAATTATTTATTCGTGCGGTAAGATCTTAAAGTAGAATCAGTCTTATTGTTGCGTTTAGTATTTCATTTGGGCTGGAATTTATTTACTTCAATTTATTCTTCTCTGGAAAAACAAGTGCTCATCTATAATATTCTTGAAAAGAGACACTAACTTGGAATTACAGTGAATTCAAACAAGGGCTTCTTGGTTTGTATTACTGTGATTCATTTAAAGACTCTTGGCGCATCATTACAATTCAGACCAATGATACACAAGGACATAAGGAATTTAATTTGCAATACCATAAGTTATTTTTACATTTTCACTTTGCATTTTAGGACATAGATTATATGTTGAATTTCACAAAGTTTGTTGGTTTTCTCTGTTTGCTATTACTTATTTTAAGACCATAGATTCGAAATACGGATGTCTAATTCATGCATTGCTTCTTGGAAAATTCCAGACCAAATTTTTACCTCTGATCAGACTGGACCGATTTGGGATGGCAAAACATGTAAAACGAAAATTTAACAAAGTTTCTAATATGGGTTTATTTTAAATATTTCACAAAATAATTGCCTTTGGAAATTTTGTAGACACATACACTATGGACAGGAAGTATTGGTTGCCTGACCTGGTCTTAGGTAAGGGATCGAAAGAGTCCACCATTATTCAGGTAAATGGTTTTAAAAAATCCAGGACCAGGTTGGAGATGAGCATTTTGTCGTTTTCTGATTAGGTTTTCTTACCATTTGACAAGTATGACATGATCTACCTTATTTACGAACATCACTTTAATTTCAGCCAGCAAAACTGATTCAATCTCGTATTATAAGTCTTATTGACTCCAGTTGAGCAGGCAAGGGATTTGTGGGCTAGACTAAAAATTCCCCGTTTATATGACCTCGGAACGAACACTGTATTGCTCACTGACCACATATCATCATTGGCTACCTCACGTGGTCACAATTATCGCATTCTTGACAACATATCAGATGAGTTTTGTGTGGCTTCAGTTTTGCTAATAGCCCTCCGAAACAAACATCGCTCTCAGAATCTTGTTCCTGATTTAGCTTGAATGATTCTGATTTTTACCCTGATTAGAATGGAGAGAATATGTAGTATGAGGAGGATCACGGTGATCAATATCTTTTTATTGATCAATACCAGGCGCAAAGTGACCTCATCAAAAGTCTAATAAATGTATCGGCTAGTGTCATAATTGCCTGGTCAACATCATTCTCAAGAGCTCTTTTTTCCATAGCTCTGGTAACTGAACAATCTCGACAGGATAAATCTTTAAATCCAAACAAGGCTTGTCAGTTACTAGTGGACTGACCACAACCTTTGCTCCAGTTTGGTCATTGCATAATAATAAATAAATACTTTCGGTAGGAAAGAGGTCACTGTCGCAACTCACATGGGTCCTGAGACTGTCTGATGACGAATTGCCACAGAATAAGAGACTTTCACTTGAAGACGTCTCTTCTCATAGACTTGGCAGAATCACAAATAAGTGCGTAAGAACCTTGCGATACGAATGCTTCATAATTCTTTGTAATAATTGTTTGACTCAACAAATGTGTTTCTTTTAATACAATAACGTGACTTGACATCTTTGAGATAAGAGCGAATGAATAGCCTATCTTTATTCTGCCGTTATTTTAACCAGTATCAATCAGAAATAACTTGCCATTTCTTTTTAAAATAAGTGCACGGAGGAACAGTGACGTACTTACCTAAGAAATTCATTTATTACTAGGCAATGACCCAGCTGGAGATAAGGTACCGCTTGTGACTGACAAGCCTTGTTTCGATCAGAAAGTCTACCCTATTGAAATCTTAATCAGTGATTTATACTCAGCTTTCGCTATTATAAGATCTATGGCAAAACAAGCGCATGAGAATGATGTTGATCAGGAAATTATCTCTTTAGGTAACACATTTATTGGTCAGGCTTCCGATGAGGTCACTTTTACACCTGGAATGGATCAATCAAAAGATATCGATCACTGTGATCCTTTTTGTACCACTCATTCTTTCTATTCTAATCAGGGTGATAAACGACACTCATTCATTGTCTAACAGGATCAAGATCATGAGATTTCCTGTTTATTTCAAATGGCTATTAACGAAACTGAAACAACAAAATTACCAGTATATTATTTGATTAGAAGAAAAAGGAGACCACGTTAGGTACCTTAGCTACTATATTTTTATTCCTAACTCGTATAGAATGGAACTTCTTAGTCTATACAATGAAGCTACTTTGGCTACTCATTTTTAGGTCAGTAAGATTCATCGCAAGATCTTCAATCATATTTATTTGCCGACAATTTAAAGTGATGTTCGTAAATACTGTAGATTTTGTCCTGCTTGTCAAATAGTAGGAAAACCCACTCGGAAGATACATATGGCTCATCTGCAGCTTGTTCCTGCATTTGGCGAACCATTTAGTAGAATAATGGTAGACTGTGTGGGTTCATTACCTAAGACAAAGTCAGGCAACCAATACTTGTTTACCATAATGTGTGCGTCTGTGCGTCTACAATATTTCCAATGGCAATGCATTAGAGTGTTACGTGTAGGCTCGTACAAAAGAAACAAAAGAAAGAGTGAAGTCAACAAGCTTTGTGAATTTAACAAAATAATTTATTTCCCTAGAAAACAAGGGAAAAATATGAAATTGGACTTACTCTTTGTGAATCTAATCCAAAAATTAATCATAGAACTCAAAAATATAAGTCCTATGGCTAAAAAGTTCTAATTCAATCCATGTTCGAATCCCGATGAAGTTCCATTATGGAAGGCAATGACGTCAGATGAGGTTGTTGTACTGATGTCAACAGTTCCTCGTTGAATCACAGTTTATAATGTTCTAGTTTAGAATTCCAGAATAAATTTCCACTAAATGTCTTTGTCCAAGAATTTTTATGAAGAGCGCTTGTATGCTTTCCAGAGAATATAAATTATTAAATTCAAAAATAGAAGAAGTCTAAATTAAACTGGCATCAACATAAAAAAAAAAACATCTTGAGCTCTAAAGGTGTAGAATACGACTGACTATAATTCACTGAGGTTGAGAATTAAACCCCAACTAAGAACGCAGTTTTATTCCCGCGTGATGGGTTACGTGGAGACTTACTACAAGTCAATTATCACGCAGGCTAATATAGCCTTAGTTAAGAATCTGATTCCCACAATGGAAATGAATTTGAAAATAAAACGTTCTTTATTCAGACTAACACGTAGGCGAAGTATGACCTTGATTACAACCAATGATTTTCACTCATTGTTTACCAAATTTTGAACCAAGGCCAGCTAAAAATACAATAAAGCAATACTTTTGCGTTCTCATCAGGCTGAATGAACTGAACTGAATTTACTGGGAAAAATGTCAAATCCAGTAAAAATATTATCATTACAATAAAATGTAATGAAACAAAAATAAAATAAAAAGAAATTTAAAACTAACACACAAATAATTAAATTACATATACATAACACTTCCCCCATAAAGAAAAAGAAAGATTTACGTAATAAAGCTTTATATTTACCATATGTAAATTATACATGAGATAAAAAATTACATAAGAAGAACTCTTATGAATTATACAAAGTGTACATGAAATAATATTTCTATACACGGGAAAGTGCATCTGCTAGTAAATTGTCTTTTCCCTTGATGTGCCTGATGTCAGTATTATATTCCTGTAACAACAAACTCTTTCTTAATAATCTCCGATTTTTGTTTTTGATCTTGTCGATGAAAGTAAGGGGGTTGTGATCACTAAACACAACACCCGAAGAAGGAGCTGAACTAATGTAAACTTCAAAATGCTGTAATGCCAATATTAAAGTCAAACATTCCTTCTCGATTGTTTAATTTCTTTGGTGCTTATATAATTTCTTATAGAAATAGCACACTGGATGATAAACACCATTTCTATCTTATTGAATCAATACTGCTCCAACCCCAGCATCATTTGCATCAACCGATAGTTTAAAAGATTGACTGAAATTTGGAGCTATAAGAACTGGCGCACTTTGAGTATGGCTTTTAATCTCTCTAAAGCCTCCTGACATTTTTCATTCCAAAGAAACTTGTTTTTCATGCTCAACAAGTTTTTCAGGGGTTTATCAATATTAGAAAAATTGAAACAAAATTTCCGATAGTATCCAGCCATATCCAAAAATCGCATCTGTTGCTTTTTACTAACAGGTACAGGGAAATCATAGATAGCCTTGACCTTATCATCTGTAGGTTTAACTTGCTCATGTCCCATAATATGTCCTAGAAAAGTTACACAAGCACGGCAGAACTCACTTTTAGATAAATTCATTGTCAAACTTGCATCAGTGAGTCTGTCAGGGAATATCCGACTTATTGCTAGCTGTTCTTTCCAGATGTCGTTGTAGATGAAGACATCATCGACGTAAGCATCACAATTATCTAGACCAGAGATAATCATATTCATCAAACGTTGAAAGGTACTTGGGGAACCCTTCATCCCGAACGGCATTACGTTGTATTGATAGAGTCCATCTGGAGTCAGGAATGTCGAAATTCCCTTTGCACTTTCCGTTAGTGGAATTTGCCAAAATCCTTTCAAAAGGTCAAATTTGGTGACGTACTTGGCATTTCCAATTTTATCAATACAGTCATCAATTCTTGTTAATGGAAATGAATCTGTTTTTGTCACACTGCTCACCCTCCTATGATCAGTGCACATACGGAAAGTTTTATCTGGTTTCAGAACAAGTATCCATGGTGAACTCCAGTCACTTTTACTGGGCTCAATGAAATCATTCTCCAGCAAATACTGAATTTCCTTTTCTAAGTATTTCTGTTTAAGAGGGTTCGTTCATCCTGTATGGGTGTTGTTTCACAGGTTTAGGATTCACAATGAAAAATTTTGTTTGTCCTCGGAGGAACATCTGGAAATAAGTGCTCATATTCAAACAATAGCTCTTGAAGTTCATTCCTTTCCTGTTGTTGCAAATGTAAAAGTTTCTGATCCAGATTTTTTTATAATTTCCGAATTCCGAGGATTTGTCGCTCCAAAGTCAATAGTGTCCGATTGCATTCCTTCACTTAAATTTTCAGTGAGTGGGACAGGTACAACTCAGTTAATTGCATGATTTACTTGGCTATTTCTTTCAATATACTGGTACTCCATTAATTTATTTTGATCAGAGTACTATTATTATAATTTAACTCATTCATTTTCTTCTTTACTTTGTAAGGGCCGTAAAATCTCAATTGAAGAAAATTTTGAAGAATGAGCAAGAAAGAATGAACTCTATTACACGACTCAAAAGTTCTCTCCATTTAAGGTCTCTGAAACCATAATTGCAGTTTTGACTTGAATTGCTGGATGCCAAAATCAAGCATAACAAGCTGGAAAATTCCAGACATGCAATTTGACCGATGATCTGATTGAACTGATTTGAGAAGGCCAAATTGAGTAAAACAAACTTTATCAAAGCTTTTCCTATAGTTTTGGTTTTAATATTCCTCAAAGGCATTGCCTCTGGGAATCTCGTGGCGCTCACATAATGGTCAACAAATATTGGTTGCCTGACTTGGTCTTGGGTAAGGGACCAACACAATCTACCATAATTCTGCTAATCGGTTCGTCAAATGCAGGAATAGGTTGCAGATGAGCCTTATGTATCTTCTGATTGGGTTCTCCTACCATTTGACAAGTATGACAAGATCTAGCATTTACAAACATCACTTTTGATTTTTGGCCAATAAAAGTGATTCAAGATCTTGTGATAAGTTTTATTTATCCCTAAATGATCAGCCAGAGGAGTTTCATGGGCCAGACTAAGTATTTCCTGTCTGTAAGATTATGGAACTACAAGTTGATAGTTCACTGACCACTAGTCACCAGCAGGTACCTCGGGAGGTCTCCATTTTCTCATAAGAATTCCATTTTTAATGAAATAACAGACAGGTACTTCAGTGGCTTCAGTTTCGCTAATGGCCCTCTGAAACAAACAGGAAATCTCAGGATCTTTTTCCTGTTCGACGACAAGTCATTGTCGTTTGTCACCCTGATTAGATAAAAGAGAATGAGTATTTAAAAGAGGATCACTGTGATCAATACCTTTTGATTGATCGAAACAAGGAGTGAAAGTGACCTCATCAAAAGCCTGACCAATACATGTGTTAGCTAAAGGAATATTTCCATTATCAAAATCATTCTCAAGAGCTTTCTTTGACATAGCTCTAGCAACTGCACAAGCTGGGTATAAATCAGGGAATTCTATTTCAATAGGATCAACTTTCTGATCCAAAGAAGGCTTGTCAGTTACAGGTGGATTAACCACAACCTCGTCTCTAGCTAGGTCGTTGCCTAATAACAAATGAATGCCCTCAACGGGTAAAGAAGACACTAAACCCACCGTCACAGTTCTTGAGGCTAAGTCTGATGACAAATTTACAGAATGGAGAGGAACATTAACAACGCCGCACTCTACTCCCTGAATGAGAACACTCTCATTAGAACAGGATCCCTCAGAAAAAGGTAAAGTACCTGATAATAAAAGACTCCAAGAAGCCCCTGAATCCCTTATAATTTTAATAGGGACAGGATTGGCCAAATCACCCAAGAGTGATATAGAACCCTTCGACATGAATGGTTCATAATTCTCCATAAAAAATCAGACTGGGGTTTTTGAGACCCAACAAAGGTATTGCTTTTAATACATGACCGTGACCTTGACCTCTTAGAAATAAGAGCATTTGGGATAGGTCTATCTTGATTCTGATGCTTATATTTCAATTTGAAGTAATCAGAAATAACGTGTCATTTTTTCTTGCAATGGGTACAGGTAGTAAGAGACAAGGATTTTAAATGAAGCTTATCAGAAGCTTGTTTTTTAAATGTTGTGCCAGACTGAGTTTTAGAAGGAGTCGTATTAGGCTGAAATACCTTTTTACCAGTAGACTGCTGAGTGAAAGACTTGCCTACAAAAGAACCTCTGTGAGTTAAAGAATACTCATCAGCAGCACGAGCAGCATTTTCCAAGGTTTCGATCTTATGATCTTCTGGATAAGTCTTAATGTCGCTATGGACAGAGTTCTTGAACTCTTCAAGTAATACAAGTTGTTTGAGACTTTCATTATCTTGTTCAACTTTCTTGGCTAAGCACCATCTATCAAATAACTGCTCTTTTTCTCTTGCAAATTCGACATGAGTTTGTCCATTTTTTTTTTTATTGTTCCTAAATTTTTACCGATAAACTTCAGGGACTAACTCTTAACCTTTTAAGATGCATTCCTTAACAAGATCATAGTCAGCACTTTGATGAACTGACATTGAATGGTAAATATCGCCAGCCTTACTAATTAGTACACATTGGAGTAACTGAGTCCAATGCTCCCTTGGCCATTTTAAATTTTCAGCAACTTTTTGAAAACGAGGAAAATATTTGTCTACTCCTTTTTCTCTCAAGGGGCACTAACCTGATATTCTTTGTAATATCAAAACCTGAATTTGTATGTGAAGTGGGAATGTACTTTTCACTTTCCAGCTCAATTTCTTTCATTATAATTTGTATTTGTTTCTCCTCCTTATCTTTCTGAGGTTCCAGCTTCCTTAACTCTAATTCCATCTTGTATTTTAATTTTTATTCCTTTACTTTTATATCAGATTCTGATGCAGTCTTACTGATCGATCCCAAAACACTTTTATCGAAAACATTCTTGTCTACCAAATCCCAGATCAAAATGTTATAAAGTTCTTGCTTCGTTAAGGAAGATTTTGCCTCAGAAAGATTATATTTGCTAGCAGGTTCAAGCAATTGATCTTTTCTCAAACAATACAACTGCTCCCTAGTAGGACTAGAAAGAAAAGTCTCCACTTTTGATGACATTGTGGAAAAAACCTGTTGATTCCACTAAAAGTTTTAAAGAAAATATAAAATAGTACTTGGGAGTTAAAATATTCTGAGAACGAGGGGAATTTAAATTTCAAAAAACAATTTTCTGAAATATTTTAGCCAAAATTCATATATCCCGGACGAGCCCCCAATTTTCTTTTGTTACGTGTAGGCTCGTTCAAAAGTAACAAACGAAAAGAGTGAAGTCAACAAGCTTTGTAAATTTAACAAAATAATTTATTTCCCTAGAAAACAAGGGGAAAATATGAAATAGGACTTACGCTTTGTGAATCTAATCCAAAAATTAATCCTAGAATTAAAAAATATAAGTCCTATCATTAAAAAGTTCTAATTGAAACCAAGTTCGAATCCCGATGAAGTTCCATTATGGAAGAAAATGACGTCAGATGAGGTTGTTGTACTGATGTCAACTGTTCCTCGTTGAATCACAATTTATAATGTTCCAGTTTAGAATTCCAGAATAAATTTCCACTAAATGTCTTTGTCCAAGAATTTTTATGAAGAAGAGCGCTTGTATGTTTTCCATAGAATATAAATTATTAGATCCAAAAAATAGAAGAAGTCTAAATTAAACTAGCATCAACATAAAAAACACCTTGAGCTCTAAAGGTGTAGAATACGACTGACTATAATTCACTGAGATTGAGAATTAAACCACAACTAAGAACGCAATTTTATTCCCACGTGATGGGTCACGTGGTGACTTAGTACAAGTCAGTTATCATGTAGGCTAATAGAGCCTTAGATAAAAATCTGATTCCCACACTGGAAATGAATTTGAAAATAAAACATTGTTTATTCAGACTAACACGTGGGCGAAGTATGACCTTGATTACAACCAATGATTTTCACTCATTGTTTACCAAATTTTGAAACAAGGCCAGCTAAAAATACAACGAGGCAATACTTTTGCATTCTAATCAGGCTAAAAGAACTAAACTGAATTTACTGGGAAACAAGTCAAATCCAGTAAAAATATTATCATTACAATAAAATGTAATGAAACAAAAATAAAATAAAAAGAAATTTAAAACTAACACACAAATAATTTAATTACATATACGTAACTAGAGGAATATTAAAACTAAAACCATAGCAAAAGCTCAGACTTTGAAAAAAAAAAGATTCGTTTATATAGCTTTGATGACTGGAAAAGATTCGGACGACGGTGTTTATTTACTATTTTCTGTTAGGTAATCATTTCTTAAGGATTTTGTCCCTTTGAACTAGTTTTTGGACATAATGTCTGTAAACCACGGAAGTTGTTAAAAGAGAAGCCTTTGGCAACTAACGATTCAATAATTATTCTTCTTGACTACGTTTCTGATTTCAGATATAAGTTTCAAAGGCTTGTATAACTGCAAGAACTAATCTTCACTCTACTCTGTCAAAAGTTAAATTACGGTTTGACAATAATACAAAGGAAAGGAGCTTTCAGCCTGGTGATAGAGTTCTGGCTGTCTTGCCAATGCCTCACAGTCCTCTTTAGGCAAAGTATTATGGTCCTTACACAGAAAGAAAGTAACTAACTTAAATTGCATCATTAATACTCCTGAGATAAATGTGTTCTGTCCTGAGTCCAAATGTATGAAGTTGCAATTGAATTGCAGTTTGTGTTTCAAATAAATTCCAGTATTGAATGTGTTGATGTGCGGGTATCCTAGAAGTTGTTAATATGCCAATGGCCTGGAATGTAGCGATATGTTAACAGTGATTTGATGTAACACAATAATATAATCAAAAATGTTTTTTCATTGAATTCACTATAATTCTAAATTAATGATCTAGACCAAGAAGTATTAATGAGCACTTCTAATTCCAGGGAATGATTTAGATAAATAAATCCGCTCTCATTACAATCACATTAGTAAGACTGACTCCGCTTCGAATTTTAAGGTAGGAATTAATATTTTTTCAAGTAAACAACACTGATATAAAAACCAAGACAGAATAATAGGGCCAAGATGTAGGTCAGCCTTCTCTTTGTTACATTCAGAGTTGTTAGCATGTCTAGGAATTTCCAAGTGAAAAACAAATATCCTTCATTCAGATAGAAATTAACATTTTTATTTATATATATATATATAGATAGATAGATAGATAGATAGATAGATAGATAGATAGATATGTAGATATGTAGATATATAGATATATAGATGTAGATATATACATATGTAGATATGTAGATATATAGATATGTAGATATGTAGATATATAGATATGTAGATATGTAGATATATAGATATGTAGATGTAGATATATAGATATGTAGATGTAGATATATAGATATGTAGATACAGATATATAGATATGTAGATACAGAAATATGTAGATACAGATATATAGATATGTAGATATAGAGATATAGATATGTAGATATAGATATATAGATATGTAGATATAGATATATAGATATATATGTATATATATGGACATTTTATAGTAGTATGAAATTTTTAAAGTGACAGAGAGGTTTTTGATGCATATTTAACAGTTCTCTCCAATGAGAACCAAATAAATAAATAAATAAATAAATAAATAAATATGTTCCTTTGATAAAGAATAAATTTTTCGACGTATTTTGGGAAATGTTTGATTCAACTTTAGATGTATCCTGTCTCACCGTCCTGAGCTGTTGATAGTTCTGAATGTAAGTTGTACAGACCTCTTAAACCTCTTACGTTTTAAAAGCATATAAAAGAAAAAAATATTGAGTAAAGATATCCATAATCATTTTTGTTTTGTGCTGTTTTAGGTGTAAGGATCATTTGAAAAGAATACTTTGCAATTAGGTAGAACAGCCTTTAGCCCCATCTCGTTTGCAATTGACATTTGTAGCCCTATCTCGTTTGCGGTACAAAACGGATTCAAATAAATCTCACGCAAACCCCTGTGAGTATCTGTTACATAATGGACGTTACGTGAATAAAATCTGATTAAATTAATGTTTTTGACCAAACTGAACCCAAAGCGTCAGGTCATTTTGAAAATCGTATGTGTTTAATTTTTCCTGTCAGATTTATTCCAAAATTTACATGTATGCTAGAGTTGTAATTCGCTTATTTCTTCTTGTTTATGTACTATGACATTGCACTCGGGCAATGTATTGACAGAGAATAGCTTGATATCTGTCTAAATTGCTTATATTGATTCCATTTAAGATTTATCAGCCTTTTCATACAAAGACAATCCAGGTTGGTCATATCGGAGATTGATGTGAATAAAGGCGACATTTATGCTTGGTAAACCCCAAGTCTGGTGGAAGCATCCATAAAAAGACAAAAAAGGATGCATGAGAAATATGAAACCTGTGGAATCATAGAGTATGCACCGGGTTAGAATCCTGTTAGTGTAAGATACATTTACATTCCAATGTACAGCTAGCTATGCTCTCCGTTTTTTTTCTTTTTTTTAGGTGCAAAGAATTGATGAAGATCTTACTTGATACATGTTCCTACATGTAACACACAAAGTCAAGGTGAAGCTAGCGTAGCTACAAGCACACACTCTGAGCTATCTGATAGCGGTGAGTGTCTTCAAGATTTCATATTGCGATATTAAGCTGAAATAATTTCGTTTGCGAAAATTCCAATTGATGAGATTTCTTTCCTCATAATACAAGATATACATTTCATAATCACTGGCAGGTAGTAAATGGTGTGTCAGAAAGTATGTAATTTTAGGTGATTGGTTAATTAATTGGAAGCAAACCAAAAATTGAAATATAATACTTAGATACAATAAGCACTGATAATAGAGCCGCCATTTTAATAATTTCGTTTTAGTGCGTAAACTATTGCACGTCTGTAAGTTTTGCATATACAAATTTTCTCATTAAAATATTCCGTTTTCAAGCTCTCCCCTGACTGTACTGAGGTTACTGTTTGGATTTGCCAAAGCAGCAACTACATGAGGATTTTGGAATTTGATCTTGTCTTCCGGTAGTTTGGGGGAAATAAACAAAGCGATGCTTTGATTTTATTGTTCCACATGTAATAGACCAGTGTCAGCTAGCACCTTTACTAGAAGAACTAATTTGCTCCATTTTTTCGACAGTAACTGCAACATAAGTTTTTAAAAAGTTTAAATAGAGCAGGGTGGACAGATATAGCGATCTAATTAGAGGGGTCAGTTTGTTATCTTCATTATGGATGGTTACCTTGAGATACTTTGAATACTTGCTGGAATCCATCATCTAAGGTAATATGGTACCTTAACTTGGTGATATATTCAGCAATGACGTCGGCATATATTTTTCAAGATTTCAGGGCTTAATCCATCAGTACCAGTTGATTTATTTGGAACCTATTTTAACACTTCATCTTTGGAAGTTGCTTAAGATCAATTTATCATAGTCATTTATGGAAGAAAGTTCATTTTCTTAGAAACAGAAAAAATAAACCAATATTAATATCATGAAAAGAAAGAAATATGTCATCATTGAGGCTGTCTTCATTACTAATGTTAGAGTTGTTCTCGGTGTTCTCAGAGGCTTTGTTTATTGATGTTTGCGTTGTTCTCAGTGTTCTCAGAGACTGTTCATCGATAATGTTAGCGTTGTTCTTAGTGTTTTTAGAGAATGTTACAAAAATGATTCCGTATCGGTTTAAGATCTTTAGATTTCAAAACTCTTTTCGAAATGTAAGTTTTCTCGTTTTGTATTAAATTAAAAAATGTGTTATTTCTAAAGTATCTTGCTATAAATAATTAAAATCTTAATATTAAGCTGTTTGTAAAAGTTCTTGTGAAAAGTCAAACTATAAACATTCATTATTCTAAACTATCCTTCACTGGTCAAATGTATTAAGTCATTACTGTTACTATTACTTTTATTATTATTATTATTATTATTATTATTATTATTATTATTATTATTTGCTGATTAAATAAACCACTGACATCACAGTTCCGAATGTCTTAGTCAATCAGAGAATTAGAACACAGGTTTGAACATTTTGTAATTGTTCCTCCGAAAACCGACCCAATTTATTTATAGTTTTAACTGAGTGAACCAAGGTTAAACCGTGACTACATTTGTTTTATTTGTACTTCACCTGTACACTATTGTACACTTTTAATTCTCTCATTTTTTTCTTTCTTCCTTTTTTCAATTCTTTTACAGAAAACACGGGAGCAGATAAGTATTGTCCCTAGTGCAATCTGGCAAACGTTTGAGTTATGAAAATCTATTAGACAAGTTTTGTGTGATTGCATATTTAACAGTAGAAAATTACGCGCGATATTACATATCCTGCACGTTATTGTTTTGTTGTTTTTAATGATAAATTAATCTGGAGAATTGACGTTTTGCTTTTCTTTGATTGACACCTAAATATTATAGTGCATTTTGACGGTCCTCTGGGATTGCTTTAAGTCTTGTTACGACTATGCTATATCAGGCTTGGGAAATCAACCGACAAGATAAAGTCATACGCGCTATTATCTATCAGTTTCCCGTGGCCTGAAATAGTCCTTTTATTACGTGCTATAAATGTTTTATTACAAGACCCTTCAAATCAATCGTTTCTCTTTTCCGTTATGGTTTTTTTTTTTTTTCTGTGTCACTTCAAACCTAGTTATTAATCAGGAATTGCTGCAAAGTGCACTGGGACAATTTCCTTTTATATAACAAAATCAGAATCATCAGAGTCAAAAGCATCGTTGTTTCGAATTGTTATCAAATATTTTTAGTTTCTTTGTTTTATTTCAATAATTTATTCATGTGTTATTTTTTTGAAACAAATGATGAATATAAAGATTTGCAAAAGACACTGACTGGATGAAATTCCGCTCGCGTTATCATATTTCTTTCCCTTGCTCTTCTGTTCTTTTTTATGATATATCTGACTCGTTTTATATTCTAGACTACTCTCCTTCTAACTATATTTCTCCTTCTCGATCATGATTAATATATTCAATGGATTATATAAGTTTTGACGCCTCACTGATTAGACTTCTGAGATTACTGAACCGTTCAGTTAGTAATAATTTTGCATATACAAAAACTGTGTGCATTCGTCAGTGTCGGCAAAAAACATTCACACAGATAACATTCAATATCACACATTCCCACAGATAGCATTCAATATCACACATTCCCACAGATAGCATTCAATATCACACATTCCCACAGATAACGTTCAATATCACACATTCCCACAGATAACATTTAATATCACACATTCACACAGATAACATTCAATATCACACATTCACACAGATAACATTCAATATCGTGGCCTTTAAAGATCATTTGCATGTGTGATGTATTTATATTTTTAACTGAGTGAACCAAGGTTAAACCGTGACTACATTTGTTTTATTTGTACTTCACCTGTAGACTATTGTACACCTTTTAATTCTCTCTTTTTTTTTTTCTTTCTTCTTTTTTTTTTTTTTAACAGAAAACGCAGGAGCAGATAAGTATTGTCCCTAGTGCAATCTGGCAAACGTTTGAGTTATGAAAATCTAGTACGATTGTTATTTTGCGCATGATAGATTAGCAACATTTTCAAAAACAAACACATACCAAAAGGATTTATTTAGAGAATGAATACACTCAGTTGGCATATTTAGGACTCATTCGTGTCACATCAAAATGTTTCCCGCGAATCACTGTATATAATTGATTATTTGCCGTACTGTAAGCACCACAGTTGCAAGTTCTATAAATGTCGCAAGTTATTTGTTTGTTCACACAATACACACGCACATGCAAGGTGGTGCTCAACAGAAACTATGAACTTCTGAGAGAGTGACAGGTGTAAGGTGAAGTTATTTGCATTTGCAACATGCACAAGGGAGAGAATTTTGCCATACCTCTACATTATCTCGTTGTACTGTGACCAAAATTTCTTTGGATTGTACTTGTGGAAATCGTACATCTTTAAGCACACAACTAACCAAAATGGCTGATTCATGTGGTGGAAAAATCAGCCTGAATTAGTCTAAAGTACTCTGTCTTTAGTAGTCATTAAATAGGGGAAAAAGACAAGACAGAATTTTGGCCGACTAAGCAATACCAGCTTCTGAAAGTCCAATGAATGAATTACAAAATATATCTGGAAATAAAAGAAATCATCGGCTCTTGTTTGTACAATTTACCTCTGAGGTCCAGGAAATGAAAATGGCCAAGAGGTAATAGCACTTTTTATAGGTGCACATCTGAACAAAGGTCAGGCTGTACTCTGTAACCCATATTACACCCATCGATCATACACCAAAACAAATGGAGTTAAAAGTTCTTTAACAATAATAAGATTATTGCTTAAACAGCTGGTACAAACAGTTAGGAAATCATGGGAATTTATTTTTCTTTAAAACTTTAAAACTATGCGAAACTGTAGAGTGCCAAGAACACTGAAACCATCATGTATAGATCATGTATGGTTATCTGGACGATACGTCCTTCCTTTGTTCTTTTATTTGAGGGTCCTGAATGTTCATTCAGTTCTTCTCCCCTCCTAGATTCCGCTTCGATCCTTAGTCTCTCCATGGCTAACGCATCTTCTCTCTCCCTGGCTCTTTCTTCGGCTTGCAATCTGGCTAACTCGATTTCTCTTTCTTTTTCTCTTTCTTTTTCCCTTTCTTCGGCTTGTCTGATTCTTTCTTTTTCCTCGGCTTGTCTCATTCTTTCTTCTTCCTTCTCTGCCGACTGCTGTTCTCTGTATTCCCTGAGACTCCGCTCTACAAATTCCGCTAATTGGGTCCCTTCATAACCTAATTCGTCTCCACAAATAGACTTAAACTCTCTGACTAACTGCCTATCAGTTGCCATCCTAGTCTACTCGACTGTTATCACCAACCAATTTACTTAGCTCAAGTATTTACTAACTTCTTACTGCCTTACAGGAAACAGCTTCCCTAAGAATACTTACCCGTTTTCTATTCTAGTAAAGTCTTAACCTACAGACTTACTTAAATCTCTCAAAACAACCTAACAGCCTTTGGCAGTATAAAACTCTGAAGTTTCCACAAATTCAGCTTGCTCGCACCAACAATGTGCAAATTACTCCCCCGGGACTTCTTTAATTAGCTCTTCTCGCAAGAGTAACTAAAGGCAATATTTCTTCTGAATTCAGACAACGACCACACTATCAAGCAGTTCGGGTACAGAATCATAATTTCTTACAATGTCATAAGAACCATTAAAGAAAATATCAACAATGGCATGCACAAATTACACAATGCATAGATATTGATTCGATTCACACTCGTAATTCTTTGCTTAAATAATAACCAAATTTATCACTGCTATGTTACCCTATTTATATTCAATATCTACCCAGTGAGCTCTGTCATTCACTTCTTCAAATTATCCCGGACGATAGATCCCACTTGTAACGTGGTGGGGGTGGAGTGGGGTGGGGGGTGGGGGGACGGGGGACGTGACCTGAACGTGCGAGTGTGTGTGTGTGCCCCTCTGTTAATTGATTTGGCGATCGTTATCTAGGGGATGACCTCCCTCGATGTTATTGCCCAGTGTGAATAGATAGATAGAACATTGACAGAGAACTAAGCAAGACTATTGAGAAGAAATAAACAAATACGAGCCCCCTTAAACCATAAAATAAAATAAATTTAATTAATTAATGCATAAGCTAACATTGCAATTACAATCCAACCGATTTACATTAATAGAATTTAATAAGAATGTTCAATTTACGGATTCGTTCATCATAGTAACGAGTGGTGAAAAGAGTACAATGTCCACGCCCGACTTGCATCACCTGACGTCGTTCTCTCTTGACTTTGTATATTCCACGTCTAGCTTGTATGCTTGGTTCTTCCTCTGACCCTTCTATTCTGAACTCTCTATTTGCGGACATCCCTCTTGGACTGTCCTCATCGGGTTTCTCGGGGAGGAATATAGAAAGCTGTTCCCTTAAATGACAAGATTGCGACTAAAGCTATATATGTTCACCACCTATCCGTATATATAAAATTTCTCACTTTCATTATTCAGAAACGTAAATAGCTATCCACACTGCATAAAGTGACCTTAACGATTAACGGTCCTTACAAATATACTGTATTTGAGGTAAGGTACAATCGTTATCTATAGTTACAAATGACCATTGCAATGTACCAAGTCTGACCTTAATTAAACAGTTCATCGTCCCTGTTCCACGCGGCAATTGATTAGAAATTACCACGTGCTCTGCATACAAACGATGCTGCCTTATATATGAGATTACATTACTATATGTATTCTTACAGCTGGCTAGCCAGTTCCACTCAATAAGATAAATGCTCGATTACTATTGCATAAGATTCACTAAATTCTAGCTTACCGTAACCAATAACCTGCAAGATCATTTGAGCATTACAAAATCATATATAAATATGCAATTATCATTAACTCACGATAAACAATATCATCCTACAGACAAAGGAAATTAATTCATAAATCCCTATAAAATACCACACATTTGAATATTTGGATTATTCATAAATCCCTAGGAAATACTACACATTTGCATAAAACCAAACAACAAAGTAGAAAATTACATGGAAATTAAAATTGCATACCTTAATGCTGTTTCTTTTCCGCACCATCGTGCGTCCTAGCACTATAGCCTGTCCTTTCCTTTCAAGACAGCTATCTGGCCTCTTCACTTTGTTAACGAGGGAAAACTCTTCTTTAGGGTTTCCCCCGTAGTCAACCTGACTTCTCTCAAGCAAGATGTCTGACTAAAGAATTCTAAGCCAAGTCGCTACCATAAATTCAGATTACTTCCAAAGTGTACGCCTTAATTTTAACTGACCAATCGGAAGCAACTGTTCCTAAAAATTTTTCCCAGATAATCATGTCTTTCATCAGTTTTTGACAGACTATGATATGATGCAATTAGCTTTACTTTGAAGATCAATTATTTGACATAAGGTCCTTTATAAACAGATACGGTCGGTAATTCTAATGTACTCTGCCAATACACCGTTACGATGACTGCGTCAATTCCACTGAAGCTTAAACGTAGGCCATTTTATGTTTCACAGATGAAACAAGGGAAATATCAAAGTGAACTTTCTCAAAGACTTTTCTGGCTCGACTATGATAAAATTTTAATGCACAATTTATTCAACTTTAGGATCCAGTACTTCTTCAAAATTCGACACATTACACTAT